>KK499838.1:0-22527 GCA_000688715.1 Glossina pallidipes
GCTGTCTCTTTCTGTATGACCTTCATCGCGTATAATTGCCTATCGTCATTGCCGCCATTTCTTCGCAACAGGAACATTTTCCCCGAAGCTGTCCAATAAATAGTGATCGTTTACGCTTTCTTTTCTTTTCTTTTCAAACTGCGTACAAGAAAACACTGAGGAAATGTGTTTACACTTACCGCCCTTGTCTAGAAGACGTAACAATGTGAAGTGCGGCAGACCAACTTTTTCTTCATCAGTTGCATTACCTTAACCGGAAAAAATGTAAAAATGTATGTAATAAACACAGATAAATTCATAGTGCATGTATTGTATGTTTGTATATATTTATGTATATACAACCTATATGTATGACAGTGTTTGTTTTTGCGGTCAATGTGAACATTAAAAGGTTTCAAAATGATTAATGGGTTTCGTTCCTCTATTCACTTTTCGTGTATACTTCAATCTCTCTATCCAATGACTCCATCATTTGCTTTTAAAATTTTTTTTAGTTTAAATATATATATTCCAAAGGAATAGACCAAACGTGTTTCTAATACGGTGTGCTTAATATTTGCATCAGATTACTCTTATGAGTATAAATTTTAAAATATTAGATATTTTTGTTATCGCTGCGCTGACCAACTTCCACATTATTAAAGTCGTATCTGCCTTAAGTTCTTCGGGGTGTTACATATGTCCATACAAATTTGATATATGTACTGCACAATAACTTATATATATGTATATATGTACAGCAACTAGTATAAGGTGTACAAAGCCATTGGGAGCTCCAAGATTAGCCAGGTGTTTATAATGAAAGCCTACTCAAAGAAATGCCATTAATGAGGATGGATTTTTGTATAGTTTAGTACTGAATACGAATATTATTCAATAAAAGAATGAATGTATTTAATACTATAATGTAAAGACTAACCATCTTACAAGAACGTGACTTATGTATAAAACCCAAACGTTAATTGATTCCATATACTATATTTAGCAGGGCACCCCACAACCCTACAGAATTATTATCCATTATAAATTAACGGTTTGAACACATATTTTCACTTCACCATGTGAAAAGTCATAGGTTTACCTGATCTTGTCTGAAGTTTATCTTATCTATAAAATAAAATCCTTCTTTTTCTTCCTAGAGTTGTTTGTGTGGAGTTGACTCATAGAAAAAGTGACACAACTGAACGGAATGTGTTTTTGGTGCGTTGAGTTTTTAAAAATTCCACCTCAAACGCCGCAAGGCTGAATATAAACCAAAAACTAAATTTAGATGTGCTAAGAAGATTGCAAGGAAAAGCATCAGCCTTCTTACTGCCTTCTTTAGTATTTTATGTATTTATTATATGCAGAATGCTGTTTTTTATTTTACGTTTTCATGGAAATATTTTTGGGATTAAGTTCGTTTCACTGAGTTGTGATTTTTAGGATAGCGTAATCTTCATTTACAGCTGTTAGAAGATCTACTTACAAATGAATTGTTTACAGGAACTTATGTGTACTCTTTTCTTATGGCCAATCAGTCAAGGAAAGTCTCCTATATGTGTAACACAGTGGTGATCAAAAAGAAGTGGGAAAACAGGAAGGGAGAGCGACTGGCCGCACAATTATGTCTTTATTAACTAAGCGCTCACTACAGATACGACCAAGCATGATCAAACCGCACTGAGATCTGAGCCCGCGAATACCTACTTGATAATCGCGTCTCTTATCTTATTTTCAACGATTGGTTCCTTCTTGTAGTTTTGTCCATTCGAATATCATACGTCAACTATCTTTGCCTTCAACAAATACTCTGTTGACATAGCGTTTTGTCTGTCTTCAAGCTATAGGTTGCAATTTTTGAGATATTGTGATGACAGTTAGCAGTAAGAAAAACGCTATTGAAAATGGTTTGCATCGGTCAACTTTTTTGACCACTCCGCTTTTAACGCCCTGTTCTGAAAAGTCGTTATATGGAAAAAATTGGAATTTTCAAAATTTCTTGGCAAAGCTCACTCTGTCCTAGGATTTGAACATTCTAAATTGGTATGAAAACTTGAGTTCGATATTATGTTCATTCATGGCCAAAACTTTTATGCCCATCAACATTATTCTAAAAAAGATAAGAAAAAATAAAAGAACTAAATTTTCATGGTCTATAATAACAAATGGACAAGACTGATTTTTTTATTTTCAAAATAGAAGTATGTGTCGCATAGACGCATGGACATTGTAGACCTGTCCTTTGAAAAGTTTAGATCAATTCAAAATTCGTTTGCAAATTTGTAGGCGATATCTTCATTTTTGCGAAGGGGAGAATGTTTAGCGCAGATACTACACGGTTGGACAGACGGACACATGGACTAACGGAACATGAAATCGAATTTATATTCTTTATAGGGTTTTTGTAGCTTGTTTCTGCGCGTTGTAAAGGTATTGAGAAAAAAATTAAAATTTAATATACTATAATATTGGGTAGACGTGGTCAATTTTCCCTATTTTTTTGTACAAGTACTGCAGCATCTCTCATAGAAAGTGCTTTCAAATTTTCGTATTTTATTTATCGACTGTGGTTTGTGAGTAATGAGCAAAAAAACGATTTTTTTTTCCTTTCGAAAAATGGATTTATTCTCAGGTTACATGGTGCTGTGGACGTGTGCTTTGACCAACATGGCCCATTTCGAATATCAACCTGCATGGAAAAACTTCCAATGTTTTCACCATATTCAAGGTCGACAGCTTTATTTTTCCCGCCAGGAGAATGTTTACAACAGACATTGTACAGACGGACAGACAGCCAAATGGACAGGCCTAAATCGATTCAAAATTTGATACGATCAAGAATATATATACTATGTGGGGTCCCCGAAGCTACCTTCTTAATAGTAAATTGATATAGAAATTAGGCTTAGCGGATTTGAACTACGTAGGCCTATTTTTTGGATATCACCGCGTATAAGGATTCCTCCAACATGCGAGCTATCATGAAAGTAACATGTAATGTTTGGTGTACTATTACCAAAACGAGCGAATAACTGTGTTAGGCGAAAGTGTGTAGGGTATCTACTGATCTGCTTGCCCGATTATAACGACCTTACTTGTTTTCGTACTAATACATGTAACTTTTGACACAATTGAAAACATAAAAGATTATATGCATAAAAATTGTGGATTGCTGCAATCTCGTTAGTATTTCCATGGACACCAAACATAGTCGATTGACATCGGTGTCTCAATATTTTCGCCTCAACCCAATGTTAAGAAGGCTTTCAAGATGTATACACTTGTTTTCTTATTATACGCCACTTATGGAATAGATTGCATTAAATTTATGCGATTGTTTTTGTTACACCCAGTAGGACTTTACATAAATTCCTTTTCTCTGGTATACCAACCGATTCAGAAGAATTTCTTGAATCCATTTAAACTTTCCCGTTCTTCTGATATCTGTTCGTGTGTTCTAAAGTGCAACTTATAAGGTCGACGAAATTTGGTATGCGGACAAGTTTTGATTCAAAGCGGAGTTCTTGTAAATTGAAAATTAATAGTGCCCGAACACTTTTACGGCCAATCCCCGTATAATACGTTATTTTGAGAAAATCATAACCTGAAAAAAATTTCCAATTTTCAAAATTCCGCGATAGCCATCACTGAGTCTTAGTATTTCGCCTGAGTAATAGCATTTCGGCACTGAAAGTGAATTTGGCAGGATCTGAGAGATCCATTTTCTAACTTCGTTTCATGTAGGAATTCTTATGAGAATATATATTCTTGATCAGAATCAAATTCTTAATCGATTTAAGCATACCCATCTGTCCGTCTGTGTCATGTCTGTTGTAAGCACTCTCTTGACTACAAAAATAAAGCTATCATCTTCAAATTTAGCCGAAATATTGGCAGGTCTTCCACGCAGGTTGATATTGAAAATAGGTCAAATCAGTCGAAGAGCATTTCTACATTAACATGTAAACTGAGAACGTCTCTACTATTTAAAGGGGAAAAAATGATTTTCTGTCTCATCACTCACAATTTGCAACAGATAAACCTATAAAAATTAAAAGGTGAATTCTATGAAGGATGTTATATTATTTGGGCTAAAATAGAAGATATCGATCACGCTTACCCAATACCATAGTGTATCGTTTTTTTTTTTTTTTTGAAACCTTTATAACGTCCCGAAGCAAACTTCAAAACACTCCATGTAATACATACATTCTTTGCTAGTGTCAAATTCGTAACGCACGTAAGCGTGTCCGTCTCTTCGTCTGTCTATCTGTTCGTCTGCCCACATGTGTAGTATCTGCGGTAAGCATTCTTTCGTTCACAAAAACGAAGGTATCGCTTAGAAATTTGCAAAAGAATTTGAAAATTGGCCAAATCGGTCAAAGGACACGACTACGATACAAGCAAAGCTGAGAATACTTTTACTTTCCGCGTTTCTTTCTTGTTACTCATGAATTACAACAAATACACGATGCAAATTTCCACCTTTGTGCTGTAAAAATAGAAAAAGCAGCCACATCCAACCACTATTGCAAAGCATGAAAATTGAGTTGTTCCCTTGTCTCAGTCTTTTCTAGGGCAACGGTGATAGATATAAGAGATTCGGTCACAGCCGATATAATTTTTTAACTTGTTATAATTGCTTAACTATGTTAATATAATATGTTCATAGTGCCTTTATTCGTTATAGTTTAGGCATTATATTGTTGTATTTGTTACAATTATGCAATGATATATATGAATATATATAGAGCAGCGTAAATTTAATTTTATTGCCACTTATTTTCTATACTTTGTAAAAAAAAAAAGTTCCTTTAAAAACAATGCAATCAAAACATTCGATTCCGAACGTATTGAATACGTTTGCTTTTTCCTATTCTTTGGGTCATCCTTAAACTTTAATAAAAGCCGACTACCTTTTACATAAGAAAAAAAATGCAATGTAAATAAGCCGGCGATTGCTATATGCAAACTTATGCGGGTTTTCTTTCTACTTTAATCAAATGCGACAATTCCAGCTATCTATATGAACTGTGTGCTGGATGATGACGATGATGATGAGCATTAAATGATTTTCATATTCAAACAAGAAGAAGAACTAAATTAAAATCTCTCGTTAATAAAAAAAACAACAAAAGTTCTTTAACCCTTTCTTCCCCTAAAACATTATAAGACAAACTGAAAAGAAAAGGAATATATACATACACGCACACACACACATATGTATATAACTATATATAACTATATATATATAAAACTGAAGGTGTTTTATGGGATATTACGGTGGTTGTGCATTATGAATAGTCAGTCGGAGATGTATATACCATAAGGATGACTGTCCCCTGTCCGCGAGTAGGTAGCTGTAATAAACTCGTTCTCAGCATGCTTTTTATTATTATTTAAAATGAAAAAATCTCTTAACTGGCGTTGTGGATTTGAATAAATTTTTATGGCATTGAGTTGATAGCGCGAGGGATGGACGGATGGATGCTAAGCGATGCGGTAATTGCTTATATTTTTAAGCGTACATATTACGTCCTTTTTTGGGATATTTAAAATGCAAAAGCAAAAAACAAAAAAAGCATTTAAAATAACATACAATACAATAGCCACACAAACCAATACACACACGCGCGCGCGCGATTTTACATACACATAGTCTGGATAACAGATACAACGATAGAATGATTGAAAAACGGACAATGTAAAGCAAATTCATTGATGCTTTTTTTTCCTTTTTTGTGTAATTATTTACACAAAGCGTTTTCATGCAAATGAAAGGGTTAGCATATTACAACAACAAAAACAATAAAGACAACAACAGCAACGACAATAGTAATAAGAATTGAGAGAAAAAAATATAACGAACGTTTCTTTTTTTTTGGTTTGTTTTTTTTTTTTAATACAAAAAGAAAAAGAATCCCTAGAACGTTTTTATAAATTTATCCATATCTAGCCGTGAATATGCACGCATGTACACTTGGAATTGTTTTGAGCAGATGTTCAATGCATTTCTGCAGGATATTTACTATTGACCGTCGGACTTTTGATGGATGAACGAAAGTAAAAATAAACGGATGTTAATGCATTGAAATAAAGCAAATATTTGTACAACATTTTCCGCTCACACACAGTGTCTGTGTATGCAGGCAGACTTCTAACCCTAAACAAAGCAGACTGTACTCATTCTTCTTTAAACGACTTGAATATAAATTCCATTCGCTTTCCGCAGATATTGTGGTAAATCTAATTTTCACTATTACTCATCAATTCGGAATCACTTTCTCAAGCGACCCAAATTTGTTCACGTAACTTGCTAATTAAATTAAAAATTTCAATTTTTTATATACAACACTTTGCTAATTACATTTTTTATAAAAACGCCTGTGTAGTTAGTTCAATCTGCCTGGCGCTTACCACTAAAATTAGATGCTGGATATCTTAACGTATTTCCGAAAACATTTGCGAAACGTCGTAACATCCGTACACAATAAAATTAAAAGCCACACCTATAAAAATGTAAATATTTGCTCAAAATTAAATTTAAATTACGCTTGATTATCTCTAAAGGTGCGAGCTGTCATAACTTTTGATTGCTAAAATACCAAAAAATAGTATGAAATGAGCCTATTAGGACGATATATATAGATATGTGATGTATGATATGTATGTGGTCCAAGCTTTCGACAGTAAAATCATATGTCAAATTGTTATTCCGGATAAATTCATCATAAAGTGTTAAAAATTTGCCTTAGTTGGCTTATAGAGCCTTATTTTTATACCCCATCACCGAAGGATGAGGGGTATATTCATTTTATCGCAACGTTTGCAACGTCCAGAGGGAAACTTCAGAGATCCCACAAAGTGATCAACATCGAATTCTGAATCGATTTAACCACGTCCGTATATTCATGTGTCCGGTTGTCCGTTGTTATAAACATTCTTCTGACCACAAAAACGAAGCTATTGATTTCAAATTTGGCAGAAACGTTAGAAGCTCTTGCACGCAAGTTGATATTGAAAATGGGCCAAATCAGTCGAAGGATACGCAGCCGAAGTACCACGTAAACTATCAGCACCGCTGTTTTTCGAAAGGAATAGAAAATTGGTTTTTTACTCATTACTCATAAATTACAAATATTCTATGGGCGATGTTGTAGTACCTGTACAAAGATGGAAAAAATTGGCCACGCCTACCCCATGTTATAGTGTAAGAAAAAAAAAAATTTCGTTTTTTTCAGTTCCTTTATAACCCGCAGAAGCAAGCTCCAAAAACTCCGCAAAGTGTGTAAGTTCTCGTCATGCATGTCCCTTGGAATGCACGTAATCATGGACGCCTACTCATCTATCCAACTGTGTAATATCTGTGTTAAGCATTTTCCCGTTCGGAAAAACTTGGAAAGAAGAAAATACCGCAATGCTAACGAAAATGAACACAACCGAATACAACGAACAACACGGATAAAGATGCAACAAGCAAAGGGTGTATGGTTCGAAAATGACCAAGGAAATAGAAAACGCTTCAACCATTGCATACCAAGGTTAACCTAGACAAGAACCTAAAGCACACTTGTGGTCTGCAAAAGAAAACAACGCCAACTTGTTAAATGAACAACCGTCACTGAGTTAGAAGAAAAAAGAGAGGAACGGAAAGATTATATTCGGGCAAATATTCTCAGGTGATACTAAATACGTAGAGCCTGTCGATGATGATCAACAGAGCCACCCATTACGAAAAATGAAATAAGAAAATCTATAAAAAAATTTCGAAAAAAAACAAGGCCATTGGTACAATGAAGTACCGACAGAGATTATAAGACTGATAAATGACGAGAATCTAGATGCAAACCATCATTCGTGACAACTCCAAAGAAACGGAATGCCAAATAATGTCAAGCTTATAGAATCATTTCCCTAATAAATCGTGTTTTGAAAATATTCCCAAGAATAGTCCAGCACAGAGTTATGGTAAATACGAATCGTCACTTGACCGTAATCTGTTTGGTTTCACACTAAGGCATAGGCCCGCGTTTTTCTTTCTTACATAAGTTATGAAAAAGCGTTTGACAGAGTACGGCATGATCAATTGATAGATATCCAGAAACGTCTTACTGTTGATAGCAAAGATATACCCTGTATAAAAATTTGTATTGGAGACAAACAGGAGAAGCCCGTGATGGTGGTACCAGAACAAATCATATACCTATAAGCAGAGGGTACACTTTGTCTCCTGCAGTCATCTTTCAAGAAGTAGGCAATAGGGTTTATAGACAATTCATCAATTCAATCATCGGATGTACGTACGATACAACTATCCTAACAAATAATGCACAGGATCCGCAGGCGAGAGTTCAAGCTGTAAATGATTGAAATAACAACTTTGGGTTAAATCTTAATATGAAGAAAACCAAATTTATGATCGTAAGTCGGCCAAAAACTCGGTATGCAAATCCCACTGTGTCAATTAGTAACCAAAATGTTCAATGTGCAAAGTGTTTCGAAGTGTTTACCCTTTAGGTATTCCTTATTCGCTTCATCAAATGCTTTGTTCACGCCCTTGTGTGCCCTCGATTCATGGACATTAGAAATCCATACAATGAACAGGCTGGAAGCCTTTAAGACGTGACGCTGTAGTAGAACTCTAAAACTATCGTCGGCTGATCGCATATCCAATACTGAAGTCATGAGAAGAATAAACTTTGATCGGGGGCTATTATTATTAGTATTGCGAAGCGAAAAAATGCGCGTTTTGGAGAAATGGTACTTGGAGTAAAATATGAACTGCTACACTTAACAGTGGAAGGCCGTAGGAAGCAAATGGCGGGACAGGGCTGAGCACCATAGGCGAAATCATCAACGCAACAAGGAACCAACAAGATTTTTGGCCTTTAGTTTATATAACTAAGTAGACAATGAACGGCAAAAAACGCACGTGATCAGTTATATCCAGAAATGGATTGGTAGTAAAACAAGAAGAAGAATTGAGGATATCTCGATTAGTCGGTGAATACAGCATTTGTCCTAAAATAATGGGCAGGTCTCAATAGTAATACAACAGAGTCATCGTTCACTTTATATTTGTAAAACTTTTGTTTTTTATACCTTAGACCACTTGTAGGACGTGGTATATTGGGTTTGTGCGTTTGTGTATTAAATCCATCCACAAAAACTTGAGATAAGTTCACTTTTTATTTCCAATCCAAGTGATCCAAGCAGAATTCTTTTCAGAATTCAGGTTTAGCTCGATGCGATGTCTGTCCACATGTATTCACCCGCACATTATGTTTGAGATATTTTGACCAACCGGTCATATGTCGTTTGGCTCAAAGGCGAGTCGTATTGAAAATGGATTGCTTTGCACTATTTTTACAATCATTCTTCATGTAAGGCCTCACTTGAAAGAAAATCTTCCCGGTATATTTCGCATGCTTCTCAGCAAAAACCTGTAGAAAATAGTGTACGAAATGAATGTGGTAAAAACTTGGATGTGATGGGTGTGACCATTCTTTGAACTCCCTCGCATATAAAACTAAGTTTTCATAAGACAAGAAGATCCAATTTTTACAATTTTAAAAGAAGCGACATGGGGTTTAAGTTTACTGCGTGATTCACAACAACGGGTATCAGCTTTCGAATGGTCATTGGGTTCGACTTTGAAAGGCTAAATAAAGTTGACTAAAGGATTTTTAGGGAGGTATTTTTTTATTTTTAAACTTTTTTTGTAATTGTGCGAAAATCGAACAAAAAGGAATTTCATTGTTAACACATTTCATCAGAAACATGTTTACTCTTATGATAAAAAATACTTTCATGTTATGTGAATTGTGTTAGTGGTACGAAAACATATGTCTTTCGGTATCTGAAAAAATTAAATATACAAAGAAGTCTTCACAGGTCAAGCACTCGGATAATTCCAGCATTGTTGGCGTCACCAATGCCGTCGCGCAGGCAGTTTAACATTCTACTTTTTACACTTAGCAACGGCGCCATTCATGCACACGCGTGCTATTTGGCGTCCAACAGCAGAAGAAATATTTAATAATGAAAACCCTAAGCCACAGGCACAATGACCGACGGCATATTTAAAGCTCTAAATGTTTTCTAATCACACAAATCGAACACAATGTCACCTTTATCACAACTGGTCATCATCATAGGCAGCAGTTGAAGCAGATGTTTTGTGTGTACTAATGCGCTTACTGCCATTAACTACCGCTGCTGGTTCTGCGGCTCTTAGATGATCGTGGTCTGTGCAAAAGTGAATTAAAGGCAATAAAAATGCAAACTTCATGTCTGTTGGCGCAATGCAAAGCGATCCGCCGCCATGTCTTGCCAATCGAAACAATGACCGGCATTCGCGTTATATGCCGCGCATATACGTTGTTAGTAAACTTGATTTATTGCCCCATAATGGCTGGTTAGACAGTCGTAAATAACATGAATATTTGGCAGTATTCCAAATGAAACATTTCGCGTTTTTCGTTTGTTTGTTTGTGTTTTTTTTTTTTTTTTTTTTGCCTTGTTTTTTTTTTTTATTATTTCGAAAATGAAAATGAAAACTATACAAACGACACTAAGACTACTAGTCTGGTCATTGTTGGCAGACTGAATAATGTCAGTTAAAAAGCCATATGCATATATATCTGTCGCCACAATGCTTAGCCACCTGTATGAGACAAAACATTTTTAAAAATATTTAATACATAAACTATTTATTTCATACGGATTTCTATATCATCAGAATTGCGAACGAATTGTATCGTCGTCTAAAGCTCGGCAGTATTGGGAAAGGAAAATAACGATAATAACAAACAATCCATTCTATCATCTCAAAATTATTCCTAGAAGACAAGCACATATAAGAAACTAAAGCAAATTTAATAATTATGATACTCATATATATTTGAGTGAAACTTGAATGATACTGAGAAGAGTTTCTTTCTATCACCTGGCAACTGATCGTTTCCAGCAGCTGGTTAAAGACCAGCTTCAAGTTTCCTAAGAAAACCGAAAATGAAGAGAAACTCTTTAGTTATGCAGTGAAATGTTTAAGTGGATCCGATATTAATTCCTTTAAATCGACTTGTCTTTCATCTTCTGATATAGGCAAACATACCTCCTTCCGAACTAACACCGTTCTCTCTCTCCGTTTGTACTCTTCGTTTGGTATTAGTTTTAAACTCGGTTTTGCGAAACATGCGTACACGTGTAAAGATTTTATGACACACCCCTGCAATACTCCCCTGCAGTTTTCAAAGTATAACCTGTCTTCGACCAGCCCTAAGAAGGCGCTTAGGAACTTATCACTATTCACTGCGAAAACTCGGGTGCTTTTAAGTTATTTCGATTTACGAGCGATGATATTATTTCTCTTAAAAATTCTCTGAATGCAGGAGAAGTGAAGTAACTTCATACGCTCTAGTGCGAGTCTTCAAGGCCAATCACTTTAATCAAAATATGGAAAACCGCAAAGTATTTTATTTTATATAGGCGAATAAGTCAAGTCTGAATGGAACAGTGAGCACGTTTACCGTTTAGATCGCCTTGCGAAATATTTGTGTGAAGCTGCAGACCGACATTTGCTTTCACATACGTGTAGGCATATGTCGAAATTTCCCGTTTATGGCAAGTGTATGCTTAAGCACTGATCACGCCTCTCTCTCTCTGTAATGGGCAATTTTAGATGGTTCTGCATCCTTCCTATCGTTTTCCTTTTTAGCTTTCGAATACAACCAGAAAAAGAAGAAAAGTGGAACTAAACATGTGTACATGGATAGGAAGAACCGAAATATCGAAGTAAAACGAACACGGAACACATTAAGCTTCAAGATAGGCATGATCCATCGACAACATCGACCCCACTCAAAATAGTGAAGTTCCTGTTGCTTAAACTCCATACGATATGTGAGCTTTAAAAAACTTACCACCTTCCAAGGCTTCAGAGCGAGGAAGGACGTGATCGAACTTCAAACACCCCAATGACAGTACGCAAGAGATGCTCACTTAACGCTGTGTTGCCTCATAGAGAAATCTCTCAACAAACTTGATGAATATCCCGATTAAATAACCCGATCCGATAAGATTGTAAATGATCTCTCTATAGCTGGTTGAAAACGGCATTGGCGCACTGCAAGTCCTTTGAAAATCTGCACCAAATATATTACACTTGTGCAATCAAAACAACAAAATTGTTACACATGCATATATATATATATAAACATATATATAAGCATATATATAAACATATATATATATATATATATATATATATGTAAACCTTTGCGTGCACATGTGCTTGCTTGTACGTGCATGGAAGATATGAAGTCAATGTTTACAACCAATGCATTCCGAGTCAATACCCGCAATTTGAAAGGGTAACAGTAGCAGTTGTAACAATCAAAACAACAAAGTCCGGTCATGGTAATCAATTGTCGAGGGTCAGTTACCAAAGGGAACTGTGCGTGAGAATAAAACGAAAGCAGGTTATTGTTGTATTCATTTATTTTTGTTTTCTTTTTTTTTTTTTGTTTTTTTTTTCTTTTTTTTGTTTTGCACCCAAAGTAGCGATACTATCCATTGTAATGAAATTGTCTGTGCTCTCGGTTGGATGATGGTCAAGCACTGATAACGTTTTCTGGTTTTTTTCAATTCCCTCCGCACTTGATTAACGTCGTCACATATAATGCTGAATGAATTGGATTCAATTGCAATAAATTGATGCGTGCATGTGTAACCTTACGTGTGCAGTAAATTTGTGTCAATGTGAAGGACATTACAATTGAAAACACAAAAAAAAAAAAAAAATTAAACAAAAATTTAGAATCCGGTCTTTTAAAAATCGGCAACAACAACAATACAAACAGCATAACATACCTTTATTAAAGCAGCTGTTTTTTCCTAAAGCTTTTAAGCGAAATGATGGAAATTTGCTGAGATTTATAATAAAATGAAACCGAGACAAGCTTGGAAAGGGTAGCAATTGACAACAAACATAATGTTTATATTGACGATAATAACGATGACGATGATGAAGATCATGTAATATAACATCTGTTTTTTTCTTTACTTTGTTTTAGTTACTAAAACCTTTTTGAATTGTTTTTGACTTGTGGTCGGTCATGGTTCTATAAACGGCGACAAAGTAGAATATATCTAAAAGCGAAAAATTTTCATATCCTTTATTAACAACGCAAAAGAAAAATCGATATTCTTTAGTATATGTATATATATATGTATATATATGTATATATATGTATGTTTCTCTCTTCCTATCTCTCTCTCTCTCTCTCTCTCTCTCTATCTTTTTCTGTATATGAAATCTTTTTAGCAATTAAAACAAGGGTCAGTCACATGTTTACACCCGCTCAACGACATAGCATTCAAATGATTTAATTAGTCTGGCGGCAGGAAAGAAAACAAAAGAACCCAAAATAAAGGTCACGGTCAGTTTAAAAGCCACCAGTTCAACCCATTTATTAACGTCATCAGTTTCACAGATACATACATAAATATATATGTATACGAAAGTTTGTTGCTGCAGAGAGATTTAAATCTAACCATAACCAAGCATATCGTAATATAATCCAAGTGTCTGGTAAAAGGCAATTCTTTTATATATACAGCGATGTTTCTGTGCACGTATATATGTACATGTGATATCGTCCCTTTTAATTATTCTAAAGTTCACACTCTTTACACTAACACACATATACGAATTTGGAAATATGTATAAGAAAATCTAGGTCACATTCCTTCTATCCGTTTATACACTTTTATATACGTATATATATATGAGTATATGGATATATATATTATATATATATATATATATATATATATACATAGTCTAATTTCCAGCGAAAGCCGAAAAAAAATATTACAAAACATTCGAAAAAAAGGGTTAAAAAGTCTGTAATGTCTTTATCGCTTAATGAGTTTCCATGCCGCCGTGTTTAGGTCGCTTTTAATTACTAAAAAAGAAATTCATTGACCTTTTTGTTACTTTCCGTTTTTCTACATAAGCTGTGTACGCATTAATTTTTGTTTTCCCTTTAAAGTTGAAGAGTTCTTATTTTTTATATATACAGATAGATATATAACTGTGTTTCTCAAGACCTACACTACACTTATGACATTTACACAGGACATACGCACCCAAAAAATAGATAGGAGGTATTTGACATTGATTCACGGGAAGCAAAATGAAATTGAGAAATTAAAAGAACGAATATTAAATGCTTAACAACTCAAGGCATTCTCATAGCATTAGTAAAGATTTTTGTCAAATTTAAAATCAATATTCCATAAATGCTTTATATATAAATTTTTGATAAAAATTTATTCAATTTATTGTGAGCGCGATTTACGAACTCAATGAAAAGTGCATCTGTCACGCTTTGGGAGAAAAACAATAAGGACGGACAATGTATGTAAAAGGGAAGACGTATGGACAAACGTGCTTATATAAATCGACACGATGGTAAAGATTACACTATGTATGCTTCGTGGAGATTCCAAAGCATGATTGAGCGACAAAAATGAAGAATATATAAACATCCAAGAAGAAGGATATATAAATATACAAGTGAGAAAAGCACATTCTTTCGCAAAATTCAATTTTTTTGGTCAAAATAGTTTCCTTCAAAAGTGACTCAACCAATCCAATGGTTCTGTGACCTTTTGATGCTCTTTTACACTCTACATCACTTACGGTACAAAGGTACCGTATGCAGCGCCCTGAAAGACTTTATGTAGACACATCTTTTATTAAACCGATCGTTTCAGTTCCACTTTCTGAAGCGCTCTAAGCTTATGTGTCTACCTATTCATATATTCATTCGCTTAATCTACAGGTCGCGATTGTTGAGATATTTTCGGGCAATTTGTCACGCTAATATGCTTTGGACCAAGGATGAACCAAGTTGAGAACAGTTCGGATTGGGCCACTTCTTCGACCACGTTCCATGTAACAACTTATTTTTAAAAGTCATTATAAAAAAAAAGATTACAATTTTCAAAAATTCTGAACAAAAATCGCTAATCGGGTAATAGTACTTCAGCAGTCTAGTTTGATGTGAAATATTGCGTTCGGATGGGGAAACTTTTTGAACATCATGCCATGTGACCACTCCTACGGAAAGTGAATCTTTACAAGGTAGAAGGCCTAATTTTCAGTAATTCTTGACAAAACTTGGTTCATAATAATAATTTGACATAAACTCTGGTCTTACCGAGTTTGGACTACGTATGTCTATTTTTTGGATCTCGCCGCATATAAAACTTCTAATGAGAAATAAACCTCTATAGGGTAAAAAGGTGTAATTTTTAATATTTTATGATGAAAATTGGTCCATAGTAAATTAACCCTAGGAATTTTGGATTATACGTTTTCTCATAAAAGGCGACATCTTCTAAGGCGTCAAAATTGAATTTGTAGTTCTCAACGGTGAAAGTAATTGAAAAATAAGAAAATCTTTGGCCAAGTTTGTTGAACTTGGACCACGTTAATTGACGATCTGAATATTATCTAATATAAGGGCTTTCATGAGAAGCATCTCATTACACATAACTTTTGTCGTATAATTTTTGTCGTATTGTTACGAAAATGCATGAATGACTGTATTACACAAAGTGGTATAGAGTATCTAATGGTCGGCCTTCTTACCTGTGTTTTTCTTTTAATTTCCATGGTTAAGCAAAATAAATGTTAATTAGCGCCAGACAATGGCGTCTGTTTATCCTTTATGTCATCTTAATTGATAGTAAGTGGCTTCGCCATCGCACTTTGTTGCGACCTTACGTGATTTACTAATTACTAATGTTTTCTATAGTAAGAGTATTTAACCTTTCAAGGATAATTACCTTAATTCCTACCCAAAATGATCAGATTCTACAGTTCAAAGTTGTCGGATTTCAACTACGCCATTTCTTTAAAATGAAATTCAAAGTTATTCCATGTTGCATGTGCGCCTATGGTTAGTTATGATTCCAAAAGTGGCCTGACATCAAAATATTTGAAAATTCTCGCTAAATTGCCAAAAAGTTCGCGCCGCAAACCTTGGTTACGCTTCAGAGTAATATTACGAATAATGGGAATAAACAGATTTTCCTTTTGCTTAACATGTGTACCTGTTATAAACTTCACCTCACGGCACCCGATGGCACACGGGTTAATTTTGCGTAACCGGCGCCCTCAGATCAGATATATTTAACGTGTATGGCTCAGTCAACATAATTTACCCCCCCGATGGGGATGAACGTATTTGTTATCGAAGTTTAACGTCCGCACCTGGCATGAAGCCTTAATCAGATGGGTTGCCTACAACCATGTGCAGTTAACATAGCTCAATTGAGGACCCCTCAGGAAGTAGGAAAATCCCCATTGAAGGGGGCCTTACTACCTTGAGGTACCGAATTAGAAAATGGATGTGGGCCACTTTCTCGCTTACTGGTTTGCGTCGAGACCTATTTAAACACCTCTCCACGAAACTTTGGAGCAACCACAGCTACCACGATACTCCTCGAAGAGCCGTACCCAAGCATTCAGGTAAGAGGGCATTCTCCCGACAGTCAGACGAGTGCACAGTTCTGCAAGAGCAATGCTACTTTTGAGCCACTTGACCCCCGTGGACACCCGCCAAATTGCATGGCTTAGCGTTCGTGCAATGCTATGCAGCTTTGGGTGATCAGCCACTCTTGCCTTCGGACTCTCCACATGTCCCGATAGGCCATCCAAGCGCTATCCTTTCTGGAGGAAATAATGCTTCCAATGTTGTCATCACACAGCACACACTCAACTCTACCCCAGCCCTCTTAAATATGGCTGGCCAGCATGCGGTTTGATGACCTCCATGAAAGAGAACCAAAAACTCGAAGTAAAATCCCGATACACCTCTTAGGCTTCCAAGAGAAAAACCCGTGCCCAGGTTGTAGATAACGAATCGTAAACCCTTCTTTGGCATTGACTGTGCGACTCTCCAAAGTGGCAGCCATAAAAGCAACAGTCAATGTTTATGAAGAACCACACGAAAAGATGACGTGTGTGTTCATCCATTGGGGATCCCACAGTTCCGCTCTCTTCCCGATGGCGATGATCAATAACCATCTTCCAAATTACACAAGTAAGGTCATCGCATTCTTTTTTACAATTAGATCTAAATTTCATACGCATACTTGTCAGAACGTCCGCTAAGCATTGGTCAACACTATGCATACTATTTCTGATACTTACTTAACGATGGTTAGCCCTTAGTCTCACATCTTCTGTCTCTATCTCTGTTTAACCATTTCCTTTGCTATTCTTTTGTGCATTCTTGATTTATCTCAGCTCAAATTCTTCCTCACTTCCCTGACCAGTATGGGGACATAGCAAGTTTACATGAAAATTACTTGAATTTCTTAGAGAGATCTCTTAGGAAAACTACTGCAAAAATAAAACGGCAGACAAGTAGCATTCTCTTAATTATAATCGTGACTCAATAAGATAAAATAATGAGGGCGAAAATCGTGTGGCCAGGGATTGTGTTCAACTTCTTCAACTGTTTCAATATTTTTCGTTTCGGTCAATTTCTTCAACTGCAAATATCGATAAAATCTTCTCTTTTCAATGCATTTTTAAAAACTTGAAGTAAAAATTTTTGTAATTAAAAGCAAAACTCTGTTTTTTCCACATTTCAATTTTTAAGGTTTTACTAAAAAGTTTTTGCAAAAGAAAAAAAAACAAATTCAATTAATTGAAATTGTTTCCGAAAAAGAAACTTTTCAGGATAATTATAATAATAACGATAGTAATAACGATAATAATAATAATAATAATAATAATAATAATAATAATAATAATAATAACAAGGAAACCATCTTGAATAAAAAGTTTAGCACATGAACGGAACGACTAACTGATGATAGATGATAGAGTTTGAAATTTCTTGTTCTTTTTTGTTGTTGTTTTACATACGCTTGATTGGAAACTTTAAAATGGAGTATGAAAAAGTAGAGAGAATAGAAAGACAAAATTCATTATTATGTGGTTTCTATATGGCTACTATTCTATGACAAACCACGGAGTAAGAGAACTAATTAGATTTTTACTTTTCAACTGAACGCAGCTGCCATTAGAATGAAAATCACGAGAAAGAAGTAAAAAGGAAAGAATTCTATAATATTGGTAAACTAAATGCGATTTTGCGATTTAAGAAAATTGAAAAAAAAAAAAAAAAATGGAAAAAAGCATTAATTTTACACATACCTGCATCTACTATATGGAACGTAGGTAGTATGTATGTAAGGAAAATAAGAAGGAAAAAATCGAAAACATAATGAATAGCAGAGAAAGAGACATTAAGCATATTTCATTATGAATTTAAATTTGAACTATGAGAAAAGAAAAAAGGAAAAGGAAAAGAAACAGAAACAGAAACAGAAAAAACTGTTTTCGATAAAGCTCATAATGACGATAACGATAATGATGATGACGAAGAAAAAGAAGGGGATGTATAAACAATCCATGTCTATGTTTTGTGCGAGGACTCACCCTCTTATTTGCAAAGCATAGAATGGTTATAATGTCCTTTCTCTTTCTCTGCATAAATGCTATATCAACAGAACTGTTCTGGACGTTTCCAAAGCTAGCTAGAAACAATCCAAAGTGTAACAGTAGTTAGTAATAAACGCGCAAGTGAAACCGACTTTCGAATACCCCTCGCATCAATGAAGAAAGCTGCGTGTGTTAAGTAATCCTCCTACCTTCATTATCTGCGCGAATTCTTCTTTCTACGTATGCGAAAGCTTTCCTGGCACTTTTCCAACTTGTAACATATCATTAAATTTCCAGTTTGTATGTTGATCGACTTGTTCAATCATGGTAAGTATAACCATCTCTAGTCATTGAACTAAATTAAAGGCTTCTCTCAACTAATACTATTACTTTGCGAACGATAGACGTGCTGGGACTCTAAAATAATCTCATGCAAAACCGATAAGAAATGTTTGCTCTGTTCGTTACTCACCACCTGATGCAAATGTATAAAAATGGCGTTTTTTTGTTAATAATTTCACTTGAGATCAATATCTGCTAAAGATGATAAGAGATGGGAGAAGCCTCCCATATTACCATGTTATTTGATATGTAAAAAAATAAAGAAACCAATGTAAATGCAAACAAAAACATATGGTTTGAGAAGTAAAAATAAGGAAATCGACATAAATGTAAACAACAACATATGGTTTGAGAAGTAAAAGTAAGCAAATCGAAATAAATGTAAACCAGAAATTAAAAATTTTAAAATTTAAGGAAAGTACTTTTCAAAACGGACCATAACACTAAAACGTCTTCAATGTGGAAACATTCCAATATCTAATTCTGGAGCTCAATGTTTTCTTTTTAACCCTAAATTTTGAAATAAATTTTCGTTGTCTTTCTTCTTCAAAGTTTTTTGTTTTATTTGTTTTGTTTTGTTGTTTTATTTGTTTGCATAGGGACCTATGATTTAGCAATTGCTAAAGAGTCTCGTACAAAGTCCAAAAATTAACGTTCCATCGTGAAAACAGAAGTAGGAAGACATGATTGTGGGTTCAACCTAACGGTCAAAGAAACCGACAGATCACACGAATCAAGAGTATCGTGTACTTTATTGAAGACCTTTCGCATAGTTAACTGCGAATGATATCCACGTCTAGATAGCCTCGGAACACTCATATCTTATAGATTTTAAATAACGAGCCAGCAGATCTAAAAATCGACTCGAGATTATCTCTGCATCAAGAGGGTACGTACCTTGTGGAGAAAAAGCGGTGGCAAAGCTTCAACTTTATACTTTTTGTTCTCTTTACTCTACTCGAGTTCAAGTCCTTTCTAAATATCTTCTCTAGATTATTAAGTTGCAGGACATTCCCAAACATATATTTCAAGTTATCCCAATTCTTTTTTTCCTCAATGTATATATTTGCCTAACTATAGAGAGAGAGAAATCAGGCCGATTTTTCAACTTTGATATGTCGAGACTAACCCAAGAAGATATTCGCTTAGTTTGTGGACTTTATTTTAAATATCCACCAACATCGATCAACAGATAGAAGGGCAGCCTGATCGAAGGAAAAGCGATACGGAGAAGATTTTTTAAATGCAATTTGGATTTTACGCACTGAATGGGCGGCCTCGTGTATTCCCAATTTTGACAATAAAAATAATAAGCACACATGCATTAAGAAAACTTAGACGTATAGGATAGGACGTTTCTCATAGCCACCTACACTGTATAGCCGGGTATGTACGTACGTACTCCTTACGATGAAAGTGAAATCGAAATTCGTTTGTTTCATTGCCATTCCTTCGCAATTCCCTTTACTTTTGGATGGACGGATTGAATCATACTTGCTCGCACGATCGCTCGCATACTCGTTACGCGTTACAAACTCAATGTCAAAATTAATAAGCTCTTGTCCATCTAACGTAAATAAAAAAAATTTAGAATTACTCTCCCCTGATTTTTTAAAATTTTTTTTTATTTTTGTCTTTTTTATGCACCAGTTCTTTACACTGGTAGTGGTAATTACGCTACGTTGTCGATGGTAATCCCATGCCATAATGAATATGTGAGGGGTTGATTTAAAAAAAAAAGAAGAGAAATTTTTTTTATATTTTCGCATATAATTTTTCTGCTCTAAACAAGGTCTTGAGTATAATGGCCTGCACACAGAGTCGTCGTATACTCTCGTTTACTGTAGCAAACACAAATATGGGGGTGTTTAGTTTGTTTGCGTTTATTTAACTCTCACTGCTCACCCCTAACCTTTTTTTTGTTTTTTGTTTTTTTGATGCGAATATAATCATGGATTTTTTTACTGCAAATTTCATACACCCTCGTTCTTTTCTCTTTAAACAGTCGGAAACCGCCATTTTTTTCTATTCAGCATATTTTTCCTATAGAAAAAAAGGGAAAAAACTAAAAAAAATTTAAAGATAGGAGGTGTAACGCTCTCATTCTCTATTTCTCTCTCGGTTACTACTTTGTTTTAAGTGCAGAAGGAAGAGCAAATATATGCATAAATATATATATGCCTGAGTGTGTTTGCTTGTATACAATTACTATTATTCTGTAAGCGGTTTTGGTTTGTGGTACGTCGGCGGTTATAAAGCCGCCTACCTACCTGCCAATCCCTAGTTGAGGACTGCTGTACTGCGTACACCAGAAACATTTACACAGTACGTTGGGTTGTTTTCTGTTTTCCTTCTTTTATGGAAAATGGCGGTTTTATGGCAAATTACTGATATGAAGAACATGAGAATCCAACGATTTTAATTTTTTGCAACTATCGGATAATGGGAACATAATTATCCTCTGCGCAACATATAGAAATAGTTTTCCGAGGTTACAGTTATGTATGCAAATGCCCGCACGGCCATCTATCCATCCGTATGCCTATCTCGTATTTCTGTTCTCTTACCAACAAGAATTAATATTGACTAGTTTTTAATTAGGATGCCATTACGGCGATTTCCAATAGCTTAGTGCACGATGGTACTTAATGTCGTGAAATAAACTTTTGTGCATGAAACCAAGCGAATCGTAACAATCGTTGATATAAGAATGTCTCCTGGACTAAGTGTTGCGCCAGTAAACAAGCCTCTCTTAAATAAGGTCCGCTTTAAGTCAATCTAAAAATCGGTGGCGTTATACGGTAAACAAGCAGTTCATTTTATCAGCCATCGTGGATTAAAGGTTTCTTTGCCAAAAGCCATGAAAAGTTAGATCTCTGCTAAAAACCTTCAGCATACGATTTAATTCTCATCCTGTTGCGTTAATGCGCTGGCCTTCATCACATTGCGAACGGAGACAATCCAACGATCGTCTTCGTAATTATTCTACAAACATACTCATACCTTACCTTACGGGTCATTCTCAAGCTGGGAAGGCATCCTGAGCCTCTGGTCTTCCCTAGTTGTATTCAGAATCCTAGAGTTCTAATGTCTGCAGATGACGTAAAAATCTACCATTCTTTCGATGGGCTAACTATGCATTTTGCAGAATGATTTGAATAATGTAGTCATCTACGGCGGAAATGAACGGCATATCCTTGAATTTGAAGAAAAGTGGGGAATTGTCATTGTCGTGGATAAGCTCGTTGCGCCTACGTTGTATGTAATTAATAACAACGTTCTGGAGAGTGTATTTTGGTTTAACGACTTAGGAATCAACCTTGACTCTATTGACTTCAAATTGAGAAATTTTTGTGAGTAAAGCTAGCTCTTTTCTGGATTCCATTCAAACATGGTCTATAGAGTTTGGTGATCCGCGCATATTGCGAAAAACCTGTACACGTTCTTCCTAGAATTTCAGTTGTGGTATCGATACTACGTGGATTTTATTGAGTCCATCCAATGTCAATTTTTACTTTGTGCGCTGCGCAGCTTGACTTGGCATCCAGCAGTGTTGTTACCCCCATATAAGGATCGGTTGAACCTTATCAATCCACCAGGCACTTCGGAAAAGGACGGAAAAGTAGGGCATGTAAGCCATGGTTAAATTGGTGAAGTATGTTATTCCCCCC
>KK499838.1:22627-246783 GCA_000688715.1 Glossina pallidipes
TTCCCCCCCCCCCCCCCCCATCCCCCCGATATTATTGGATCATGTTTCTTTCAATGTTCCCCCTAGAGTTCCCAGTCAATACGTTCCTTTGCGTCTACGATACTGTCCTACTAATTATCATTTCGTGTCTAATGTGCACTTGCAAACGGGAATTACCACAACCTTGGACCCGTTCTTTTATCCCTACAGTGTAATTAAAGAAAATACGTAGATTCGCTAGTCCAGACTTCAGTGTAAATTAAATAACCATTGCATTCTTAACGAAGCCCAAATCTAGGGATTACGCGATATTCTCTTTCCGGAATAAAGAGCCTGTTGACGACAGAATTGATCGCACTGTCAATTCTTACAATAAATATGAGAAAAATTGCTGGAAGAGCAAGTAAAGGGAGTGGGTAACATCCTTCGAAAAGAAACAAGCAAAAAATTTTATCTCTTGATAAGCTTGCAATTCTTGGGCATATGTGCCAAAATCAAGGAATGGAAAAATATAAGATTTGATAGCAAAAGTTAAATGTGCTCAAGCAGTTTAGGTAAGACACTCAACTTGGCAGTGCCTCTATAGTTCTCAACGTGATGTCTATTTTCACATTTGTTAAGCGGAATAAGGAAACTGCTCTACCAGCAAACACCTGATTTCAAGGACTGATCAAAAATGATTGGAACCACATAATCGTCAGAGTACGATTTGAGTATACATGATGGAATCCCATCAAGCTCAGGCGCACAACTATATTTCATAGACTTCAAACCATATAAAATTTCATCATCTGAAATGACCGAGTTAGGAACCGAAACCGAATTAGTTATCGGACAGTTAAATCGGAATCATCAGTTAAAAAATTTCGTCTGAAGTATTCAGCAAAGAGATTTAAGGTTTCAACATCATCAGTGGACCCAAAGGCATTGAAAAAAACCTGCGAAGGATACAAGGAGTTGACAAACCTAAAAAAACTATTTAGGCTTAACAAGTAATGAGGATTTTACCAACTGAAGGTATCCCCAATAACATTGGTGATTGAGACAATTAAATCTATGCTTTGCAGCAGAATCGGCGAAATAATCATGAACGGAACCACTTTTCATAATTTTTCTGAAAAGCTTGTTTTTCCTATTTCTGTAATATTTAATGCTCTTGTTAAACCATGACGGGCACTTGTTTCGAGAACGAGATTGCTTGATCGGAGCGGATCAAAAATAGATAGGCTGGGTTGGTTTTTTCCTAAAATCATCATATTTATTTGAAAAAGTTGGATTTGGCCGGTCACAGTAGTTCAACGAACTGTTCATGCCTGTAAAGAAGGGAAATACATATTGCTGGATGATACAGATCCTCAGATAAACTAAAAAGTGAACAGCGATTTACTACTATGTATGGGAAATTGGCAAAGCAATGATCAAGTAGTCTGCCATTACAGTTAGGAGTACGGTTGCATTGACGCAAATTACGATCACATAATTCACTGAAAAACACAACAGCTCTGTTAGATATTGAAGTGGGGACCATACAGCCAGAGTTATCACTATAACGCCAAGTGATTTGTGGCAAATTAAAGTATCCCAATGCTGTAACTATATCACTAGGTTTAGACTTTTCGACCTCGTCTCAACTGAGGGCATCATGTTTCTTGTAAGTAGAGATATTCGCATTTGTGGAAATGTAGGAGCAAGTTACGTATAACTGTTTATTGGCAATTTTCGTCCGAATGGCAATAAATTCAATGTCGGGAGGAGTAGGAAATACAATTGAATAGGACAAGGCTGCAGCAATTAAAAGACCTCCACCAGTGCGATCCAATCGATCCTTTCTGAAAACCTGGAAAGAAATGTGAAAAAATTCCGACAAATGTAAATCAAGCTTTACCCTGATTTCAGTGAAAGCCAAACTGAAAAAGTCGGTGCTCACCGAATTTGGGAAAGTATAGTGAAATTTTAAGTTTAGGCCCCTAATATTTTGGTAAATGAAAATTGCTGGGCCTGAAGGATCATTTAATTTTTTTGATGGTGGAAGAATTGCCAAATTAGTATTACGGGGTCAATCCCGAGGAATAAATTTCTTAATTAAGGATCCAACTGGCCACGAAAGATTGTTTAACAAAATTTCTATGTTTTCAGTCGGAACCAACACCGTAAAAAACGAGATAGCTATATGCTGAGATGGAGCCAATTTAAAAATGCTGACACGCTCCAAACTGACAGATAGGACTTTTGCAGCAAGATAACTTTCTGTGTTATCCTTAGAGGTGTCAGGCGCCAGCCTTTACACGAATATTGCTTTCGTGAAGGATACTGCTGTCAAGCAGACGTCATCGGTACTAAGAGCGATAAGATTCATAGGTAGAGTATTTTGGGTTGGTGAGAAAATAGAGGGAGTAACCACACTTGCATGTGCGGCTTATGCCCATTATAGCAACCAGCGGACACACTCGAACACCTATGGGAAAAGGCGGCTTTGTTATTTTTATTAATGTCTTTGGAGATGTAGACAGAGTAGCCTGAATGGCACCACTAACGAATGGCATTTAGGCGAAGACGGGTGTGAAGTATCGCATGCTTCACTACGAGTTGGTCTTTTATAGACTGGGGGAGAACATGAGTGGTCTATCCCAATATCCCAAGATTTTTACTTAATTCAGAAAATCCTCTCAACGTCAAAGTCATTCCATAATTCTTCACAAACCATACTCGCGAGAAATCGTCGGTAATTTGAAGTAAGAAACCGAAAGCTTTGATAGAATGAATATGTGTTTTAGTAAATTAATGTACGCTCAATATGAAAATTTATTGCTTACACTTCGAATTAAATTCATTGGAATCGCATAGCAAGAGAAAATACACTGACAGCAATTAATGATGGCCTAGTGAAGGAAACAATCACTGACGCAGAGCTCTTCCAGTATTCATTACACTGCTAAAGAAGCCTTAAGGCTTCTCAAAAACTCTCTTCACGAGGATTAGAATAATGAATTTCAAATTAGAGCCAGAGCTAAAAATGGTCGCGATCTAGACCACCTCTTAACAAAGATAATCTCTGAATGATGGATTTTTGAGAAGATTTTCAAAGCCTCTTAAGTTAAAACCCTAAATCGCGCTCTGAGAAGTCAAGCAAACACTTGAGAAAGCTTAGCTCCATGTAATTGGACCCATGTTGCTTAAGAGAATCTGCTGAGCACTTGACCTTCACAAATATAACACTAACAGAAATCGTTTCAGCTTTTCCTCATCCTTTACGAATTGGAGAAGCATCTTTTTAGCAAGGGATGAAAGATTGCTCAGAAAGCTGACATCCTCGATTAAACGAACGGTCACTGAAATTTAATACTCAATATTTGAATTTGATATTCAGTCCAAAAATTATCCGTCTATCGTCATTTACTTTTTTTTATGTCAGTCATGAAGGTAGGATAATTTTCTGATTCTTCATTACATTAATTGTATGTTAAAACCCGTGCCTTCTTTTTTCTTTAAAAAAAAAATCCTATTTGGTCTGTAACACGTTACTGCTAGCCTATGTTTACAACGTGCCTGTCCAACGTTGTATGGAATCGCTGTAAAATATTCATCATCTAGTCGAGTATCTGTAACTACAAAACGGACCAGGATCACACACACACCCACATGACAATCTAACAAATAAATAAATAAATAAATGAATTCAAAACCTCGAGGTTTTGTAGCGTCTTTCTCTGTTGTCTAGCGTTCCAATCGAACATTTTCAAATGTACATTTCAGTATTTACTCGATGCACGGCGCTTATATTTGACATATTTTGCGGGCGGAACAACAACTGTTCTGCTCTTTCTGAGAGAATTTTGCTGCATAATTATGCATAGACACAATATTTGTTGATAAAGCGTCCGTCCATATAGAAACACACGTTCAACAACATTACTTGATAAGAAGCCGTCGGGCAACATTAAAATCTATAACATAAATTTAGTTACTAGTAGGCGAAGTGGGTATGTCCAAGCGTAATTTTGCCTTTATAATAATTAAAAAAGAAAAAGAAAAATTTAGCAAAAGTTTCAGTTTTGTTTCTTGCAAGAAAGTTACATGCGAAATAAGTGCATTTAAAACCAATAAAAAAATTAAGTAGATCTAGTGATGGATACGGACCTATTCGTACTTGGAAATTGAAGTCGTTGGGTGTATGTATATATGCAAGTGACTGTTTACTCGGATTTTTCTCTCGCATGCGACTCATTTTCGCCAAATTCATTTTCTATTCGCTCCAGCTGTGTGACAATAAAAAAACTACAACTTAAACAAATCTTTTATACAAATATTTATGTTTTCTTTAGGGGCCATTTATAAAAAATCATTGGAGCAATTAACTAAAGAAAGATTAGACGGAGAGGCGCTATTAAAAGACAACCCACCATGTCATAACATGTCAAATAAATAGGAAATTGTTGCTCGTCGCCAAGAGGAATGCGGAATTCATTCTATTAAGCACAATAGAACAAGAAATGCCATAACTACACTACTGTGTAGTGTGCAATGATTTGATGTAATCCAAGAGTTGATCGGATATATAAAGTAATGAAAAAATATCTATTTGATTATCCTGAACGTTGGGAAGGCCGGCCTTTATTATTGAATCAATTCAATGCCCGTAAATTGTATGACATGTACCTTTGACAAAAATGTACTTTGCGCAACAGATCACCATGGGGAAAACGACAACCCAATTCGTTTTACTTATTATGTCGTCGGTCATATCAGTTATTTCCAAGTTGTCCAGTTCTCCATCAGCTCAGTTTTTACAAGTATTTTTTAATATTATTATTGCAAATTACAAATATTTATATACGTCCATCGAAAGTTCTAATCTACATTTTTCTTCAGATATCACAATTAAAAAAGCAGCACTATTCAAAACAACAACCATAACCGGCGAATGGCAACACTGCAAAGAAAGAAAGCACGTAACTCAGCTACAGCTGACTCCAATTTACCAGAGTTGCCTATATTTAACAGGTTAAAAAACCAGTATTTTTGTGAAGATTTTTGTATGTGAATTTGTTGTTGCAAAATACTGGTACCGCGTGTAGTTGTTCCAAATCCAAAATTTTGTTTACATTTGCCCTGCACGTGTTATTGTTTTGCATACCATATGCATATTGTTGCTGTAAAAATTAGTACTGTGTGCGTTTTCTTGCTATAAAAATGATACCGTTTGGATGTTGTTGCTGTCAAAATTAGTACCGTGTGCATTTTGTTGCTGTAAAAGTAGCACCGTACATATATTGTTATTACATTTTTTAGAATTGTTGCTATTATTTATCATAATTTTCAAACAACCGTCAACGCAAATGCCTTCAAGTTGAAATGTTAATTGAATACTAGCTTTCCATGACCAAATTTCATGGCTGCATCTAATGCTATTCAACATCTTTTCACTTTTTTTCCTTTTAGGGAATCTAAGGAATCTAAATTGCTTACCTATAATTGGCGCGTTTTTAGACAGTTTAAAGCCATTTCTAAATTTTATAAATTTTTGCGATCTGGAGCTTATGATCTTAATAAATTAGTACAGAGATTTGTTTCAAAAACAACGGGTTGATATCATTGTAACAACATTTTTTTAAAGACTTGGTAACTCTGCTCTTATAGACATGTTAGCTATAAAAAAAAAAAAAATTTGTTGCCGTCATTTCGCAAAAAAGATTGTTTTCTTTTTATAAAAAAAAAAAGAATTTAGAAAGAAATAGTAATTGTCAATAAAAATTTTCCAATTGCAGAAAATTTGCAGTGATTGCCGTAACAGATTGTTATGACTGTTAGTAATATGCAAAAGTGATTAAAAAATTGATTGGATTGTTCTTTTTTGTCCAATTATCAATATAGCTAGTTCTGCTGTTGTGTTAGATCTTAATCTGCTCTTTTACTTACACTGTGAAAATAGCCTTTTCAGCTGAAAGTAAAACTACCCACAAATTGTTACGTTTGTTGACGAAATAAAAATTATGAGCATTGATGCAACGGCTTTACCCTCAGAGCTATTGGTAGCACCGCAACCTTTAATCGGGTTCTGTGGACTGGATACGGCCAGAAATGCGGTGCATAAAACAATTTGGGACGGTTTCAGCAGTAACCGTAAAGCAGACAGGTTTGTGAACGAGATTTATGTAAAAAAATATAAAAAATTTAGTGTTTATCTAAATTGCGTAGAGCTGCAGTTCAGTATAAACTGTTGCCCTCCAACTATGACTTCCCGGCAGTGAAACCAAAAAGAGCTTCCTATGACCGATATTATCCCAAGGGTATTTTGAAACGTAATTGGATGCTAAAACATTTACATGTGATACCAGCAGTGGTAGTTTTATTTCAGGATATGGATTGGAATGATGCACAGTGGCAGGAAAAGCAAACCCAATGTATAGCCACATTGCAAGCGCTTAAAAACGCCTTACAGGTAGCTTGAAATTGAAAATGCCCCTTTATTATACACACCATTGAAAGCCTAGCATTCAACTTCCACGTTAACATTGTAAAATATATGGATTCTTGATCTGAGTCGATTCAATGGTGTCCGTTCGTCTCAATAATTGATATAAAATGTCAATGTTTATTTAATCCTATCCGTCAAATCTAAAGATTTATTTTAAACTCGACCCACTAACACTCATAATATTGCAATTTTTACATATATGTTTAAATAATGGGTATCCTAAATTCGTTTTCTAACGATTACAGCTACGTTACTTACTTTATTCATAACTTTTAGGACCGTAATACTCGCCTCTGTTTGGTGTTATTACAAAAATCAGCACCTTTGCCGCCTAGTGAAGACGCTTTAGCAGCGGAAAAAGGGGCAAGTCTAACCACGGCCTGTGGTATTAATAGCAAAATGTTGTTTATATTGCCACACATTGAGCATTTGCAGGGTAATTATTACTAAAACTTACTATTACGTTAAACCAGAGGATTAATATAATTATATGCAGGCTGCACTATGCGCTTAGAAGCAGCGTTTCTTGATATGGCCCAAAGCTACTATGCTCTTATGTCCAAACGTATACGAGCCCACAGAGATCAATTGACTGCGGCTCACGTGACACTGAAAATACGTCATCAATTTAAGCTGGGTTTTGTAGCAGAAATAAGACAAGATCTAAGCACAGCACTAAAGTATGACATACTCTAAAATAATGAATAGAAATATTAATTAAATTTATACTCTTTCAGACATTATACACAATCTTATGCTACTTTGGATGAAATGCGCATTACTGATGCGAACTGTTTGGAGATTAAAACAATTGCTGGTTTCCTCAATTACAAAATTTGCCGTTTAATGTTTAAGCTGAAAGTTCCCAGGGATTCCATCAATCATTTTATGAGTCACATCGAGAAGTACAAAAATCGGGTCGGTTCTAAAGATTTGATATTTGAACATTACGCTTGGTTAAGTACACAGTAAGTGCGATGCTGCGCCGTAATGCGGCTTTTGCTAATCAGTCTGAATATCGTAGAGAAAACGTTTTTGCTGAATTATTTTGTGAAGCCATTAAAAATGGTTTGCCTGCTTTGCAGACACAACATCCAGGCATGTATTATAATAAAGCTGCTGAGTACATGCAAAAACGAAAAGAAGCCTTCAAACAAAGCAATCGTAAGTTGACAGAATAAAAATATAATTCAGATTTTTACAACCGTAGTCGAAAAATGAAATATGCTCATATTATGGGTCCATTTGCAACACGCAGTCAAATGTATTGTAGAGAAAGTACATATCCTTGACCGGTGTGAGTTTCTAAAGGGATCTGTTTAGATCAAACTTGATGTTCTCCGCGTGGAAATGGGTACAAACCAATAGAATAACTGAAGAATTCTACTTCATTTGAAAAAATATTGAAATTTTCAATTGTGAGTTCGTTAATCACGAACGCAATCGACGGCGCATAATGTCTGGGGATTTATTTGAGTCTAAAGCACCTTTGGCCCATTCCCTGTTATTAAAAAATAAAGCGAATAAACCTTTTCTTTTCAGCTACGCCATCAAGTCCAACGGAGTCAAAACAAAAATTAAATCTTCAAAACAATAATATCACGTCATTATTTACGGAGTATTTTGGCATCAGATCTGTTAAAGCCGGTGAACCGCAAACCGAGCAACAAGTCAATTGCATTATTAGAGAAAATGAGGAAAATTTCAATCATTCAGTTAGTTAAGAAATTTAATTTAAATTATGGAAATGTTAAGATGTCTCATTACAGGCTGCCATTATTAATTTGCTAAGTCAAGCTATGACTCAATTTAAGATATACAAATGCTTAAGATTTCGGAAAAAACTAGCAATAGACACAGCAGATGAATACTTAGAAAGTGGTGATCATAGCAAAGCTTTAACGTAAGTTATATCGTTTTGAAAAGTACTTTAATTCACTTGAATTGTATTTTCTATTTTTCTCTGTTCTTTATCACAGCTTATATTCACTTATGCTGCCCGACTATCGTCAGGATAAATGGTCAACAATTTTTTCGGATGTTTTGTCGAGAACGCTGCGATGTTCTTTCCTATCGGCGGCCATAAATGATTACGTCTCGTGTAGTTTAGAAGTTTTATCATTGAAAGTTAACTATAAATCAAGTGAACGCATTATAGTATTGGAAAATCTATGGAAAGTGCTGCAGGTGAAAAAAAAAATAATATTTTTAATCTATTATTTACCTCTTGCAAAACCCATTAATATTACGCTCATTACATACGAAGCAAATGAAAAGTTTCTCTCCAGATCTTTAGGAAAGGATATCCTTACCCTTAATGATAATTTACTTGAAGAATCAGTAAATGTTAATATATCTTGTAGAGGTAACCCAACGATTAGAGTAACATTATGATAATAAAAGAAAATTGGATTAGATTCCAAACATTCCTTCAGATAAGAAGTAATAATAATAATCTTCAAAATTTTCTGACGACCAACAATTGCTGCTCATCAATTAAGGATCAAAAATAAAACTCTCGTTAGTGATCATACTGAGTTAAGTCTCAAATGGTCGTTGTCGGATAAACACAGTTTGTGATGTAGCAAAATCAACAAACAATTCAAAAAATCCAAATGTCAGTCGGAAAAAAGAAAAGCAAAGCCTGAGTGAAGGGACAAGCAATTTTGAAAATCGAATCGATAACTTTAATCGATAGTTCTTGTAAATATCCTTCCTTAGTGTAAGCGTCTATGTCATTTTTACTAATAATTTTTTATTTTTATTGCCTTTTTTGTATCCACCACAGAAGATAAGCGGTGTGTTCATTTTATGAAAGTGCTTGCAACAGCCAACTTCAGGAAACTCCATAAAGTACCTAGATTCAATTTCTGAATCGATCTGGGCATCACTGTCCGTCCGAATGAATGTGTGTGGTTAACGTTCTCTCATCTACAAACGTTAGCCTGTCGGCTTCAAATTTTGCAAAAAAATTGGCCGTTTTTGCAAGCAGATCGGAGCAGATAATATAAGGAAATAAGTCAAATCGATCAGTCTTAAAATATATATAACAACATAAACTTAGAAACCCTCTGTTTTCAAAAGGGACAAAAATGTAGGCTTTGACTCATCACTTATACTACTGCGACAAGCGTAGAGCTGAAAATTTTCGCATGGATTCTCTAAAATATTCCGCCATGCATGCACAAAAATAAAAAAAAAATTGATATTTATCATGTTTTTTTTTTTTTTAAACATAAAGGTTAAGGATAAAGGGTTTTTTTTTAATGGTAAAAGATTTAGCCACAATCGCATATAATGTTCTTAATTGTCATTTTTGCTGTTAATTTACAAAATTGCTTTTTGAAGGGAGAGCCACCACTAGCTCACAACCAGAAAGTTCCCGTATTACGTTCGGCTTGGGAGGAAAATTTAGCTAAAGTGAAATCACCTATACATGTGGATTTGGATAAACTAACTGATTTAGTTGATATGTGCGCTACGTTTGAACAAATCGAATTGAAACATGACGAAACCATATGTTTAAATCTTATATTAAAGTAATTTTTCGAAATCTTTTCCTCGTAAGTTAAATATGAATTTTCATATCAATGCCTTTCTTCTTTTCAGATTGCAAACAGATGTGCCCTTGAGAATACGCAATCTTTATGTTTTAATAACGGATGGGGCAAACAGCTTTAAATTATCTGCCGAGCAATTCTCTACCTGTGAAGATATGGTTAGCTTAAGGGAATCGAAGAATGAAGCGAAAGCTATTAACAATCATCAGCAATTCGAAGGAAATATGAAACTTCAGCCCGGCTTGTATTATAAATTTTTATTTAAAACAGACGCAGAACAATTTCTAGAAAATACTCAGTTGCGTGTGTTGCGCTTCGAGGTTCTCATCGGTACCGATAAGTTAATGCTTTTGTTAACTAAATCATGTTTATACAAGCGCTGTGCATTTCGTCACTATAGTCGTACTCGTGATTTGGATGATAATATCATAATTAATCCAATTTGTTATATTACTCCCACGTAAGTAACTCTTTGTATATTTTTATTGATTTCCGCTTTTTTGTATAGGAAATAATTTTGATTTCATTTGACAAGTTTGTTTTTTTCTTATTTTTCTCCTACTCCTCTTTCCGGCTTCACAGATTCCATTTAGTCACGCAATGTAACTTAGGTTCTGAAATTATGCTTGTGAATGAATTCTATCCGGTTGTTACAACAATTAATAATCCCTATAACGTATTTCTGGAAAGTGTTACTTTAAGCATTATGGTACCGCCACATTTGAAAAATAAAGGTAAGATACACACATCATATAATTCTGTACATTTTTTAATATCTTCACAAAACGTCTTTAGCGCCCTAAGTTCTTAGAGTCTATATATTTCCCCTAAGTTTAATTCTCTTTTATCAGTTTAAACTACAAATCTGCAAAAACGTTCCATATATATAGCGTGAAATTAATTTAAGCAAATCTATTCGTACCTGTTGTTCGTCCGTTCGTCTCAATTACGCAATTATGGTCTCAGAACTATGTTTACAAGAAAACATTTACAGTCGTCTTCTGACGTTGTGGACGGTCAATAGTCGTAAGAGGAAACCAAATGTTTTCTTCTCATAATTTTTTTGATTTTTAATCAAATTTGGTATTCCAGTGCAATAGTCACAATAACCTTTGGGTAGCAATTTTGTTATAAAACAAGTTTATTAAGTCATGAAAAACACAAACAGAAAAATGCCATATCACGTGCGGTTGATATTGCTCAGAATGCAGTTGTTAGTCCTCTCGAAGCCCGAAACTCCGCTAAATCGCTCTATAGATCGGCCCTGTCTACAATTAACAAATAGCTGGCAATTTCCCTTTCGTGCTTAAACGATGTAAAAGCTTCCAAAGGGACTATTGGTTTAAAGGTACTAGATATTGTTTGACGTGGTTTGTACAATTATCGATCACATCGTGTAAAAATATGGTGTAAAGTGCATACGATATGCGATCGATATACTGAGTGAATATATTTTCCATCTATCTGACATTCAGATAATGTACGCAAGTCTGGTGAATATAATTTCGTTCTTGTTTCTATTGCGTTGCACACTCTAGTAGATTAACCTCGTTACTCTTGCTCTGTTGCTCTATAACCGAGACAATACAATTTTATTTACATTTGAACCCATAAAAAGGAAAAAAAAACAGGGGACTAGAAATCCAATCATTCGTTTGATCACTTTCTCTTAAGAACAGCTTACTTGTTACGTGATTACTCAACAAAATACTTACACTTACATAACGTGTTATATTTGCACTACTGTTACACACTTTCTTTCTTTTTAAGTTTTGAAATGAATTTATTGAGGAAGGGAAAAGGAAGCCTGGAATTAATTTCAATTTTAAGTACTACAATGCCATGGCTTTATTAATAAATCCTTTAACAGTCTTAATACTGGTATAAACACCGGGATATTCGGGGCGTGCACAGCCAACGCCCCATGAAACTATGCCGCATAATTGTTCCTCGAATATGGCCGGCCCGCCTGAATCACCGGCACAAGAATCCTTCCCTTCGGAATTGCCCGCGCAAAACATACTCTGCGTAATTGTAGCTTCCTTTTTATACATACTGATGCATTTTTTACGACTTACTAACGGTACAGTAACTGCACGTAATACATTTGAACTGCTCCGAATGTTTTCACTGACTTGTCCCCAACCATAAACTTGTACATAATCACCCAATTGCCATGTTTTGTTACACAGCTCAATGATTCCAATGTTGTTACCGTCCATTTTACCGCTTAATTTTAACACTGCTGCATCTCGATGAAAAGTTCTTTGATTATAATCCTTAGGTAGAATAATCTTCGCAACACCTCGACGTAAGCCCGTCTCTGAAAGTTTCGTGGCACCCCCTACCACTGTTAAGCTGCTAGGCGAAAAGCCCTTTACGCAATGAGCTGCAGTTATCACATATTCGTTGGTAACTAAACTGCCACCACATATAAATTTGCCCGATACGCGTATCGAAACCATAAAATCAGCTTTGTCAATTGTTGTTGCTTCGCCACCCACAATTCTACCACTAGCGTTATTTAACACTTGTACACTTCCAGTTGATCTCAGCAGTATTATTATTTGGATGACGATATTTAAATGGCAATGCTTCTTCATTTACTGGCAAATGTCGCTGCACCATAGAACTTATTTTTTCCAACTAATCACGTTCGAAGGCAAATGTTGTTAGTACTCACTTACCTTACAACTATTACATTATTGTATTTATTGTTACAGTTTTTTGCAATAATATTTTTTCAAAAATAATGTTTTCATTGCCTCTATAAAAATTCGTTTTGTTTCATATCATGCCTTCATGCACTGGCACAGGCATACACTGCACGAGCAAATTATTTCAATGATACTGATCTTTAGCGAAATATTATAACAAAACATTTTTAATTTCTATTATATTTCATTACAATAATGGTGAAACGACTCGATGGGATTTCTTATTCGTAAAGTCTATATGAGATATTTGAAAATATTGAAATCTAAGAATTACTTTTTATCACACCCACAACACGGTACCTAATACTTTCGCTAAACCGGTCACAAAGGACAGATGTTCCTTTTATGTGATGTTAGTACTTGTTATAAACTTTACCTCGCGGTGCCCGATGACACATGAATTAATTTTGCGTATCCGGCGTCCTCCACATAATTGGACAATCCCTGTAAGATCGGGGCCTGAACTGCACTGGAGAAACCAGATTTACTTATTGTGTATGGCCCAGTAAATCCACTCTGAGCAATGTTGAGGCCCATCATTATTAAGTCATAAAGGACAACAGCAACAAACATATAAATGTATGGATGAAATTCCATGAAGGCCATATATTCCGAATCAGCCCAAAAAAAAAAAGGAAACGGTGTAGCCGTCTTCTCCGACCTCTCCGGTCTAACTGTACCAATCAAGCTGTCTATTGCATAATTTCGTTTATAAAGTCGAACTTCGTAATGCTTTTTCCCCATTCGCCGACAGAAATCAGCAAAGCCCGTGTAATAGTAGAGCACAATAAAAACAATGGCAAAATAATCAATCCAGTAGTCAGTGTTCATGTAGTTATGTCTTCGTACGTCGATGTGGTACGTTCGTACTTTAAGTTTTATATCCGTACCGTTTACCGATTAGTGTTTTCATAACGTTAAATGCACGTGCCCCACGAGTAAGCCAAGCTAGACACGTTACTCTTCGAGCACGGACGCATCATTACTTTGGGTATACTTCTGCTGAACATAGATGTAACTCGTACTGCTGCGTACACTATACAAATCCAGCATGAGACCTTGAGTATAATTCGTAAACTCGTACAGTTGATTGTTGTTTTGGGATTTTTTTTTTAACTTTTGACTACGGAATTTACTAATCTACGAGTATATGTTGCCTTTTGCTTGATCTCTGCACGTTATTAATGAACTTTTTTCTGTTAAATGCTCACTCACACTATCTCCTCGCCGCTTCTCGTCTATTAATAATCGCGTGTCGTGATCTTTTCAATAACTAAATTAAATGTATTCTACTAATTGCTTTTCTTCATCATAAAATTACGTTAATCTTTCGCTCATTGTTGATAGTGTGTGCATCTTGTTTTAAATAAAGCCCTTAATAGCCTTAATCGCGGAAAGCATATATGAATCGGTCTCATCATCAAGTCTCGCCTGTAATATGCATTCGATCCAGTCAAGGTCGTTCTATTTGAGTAGCACTTCGTAAGACTTTTTGAAACTTGAATCAAGTGCATGACACCTGATGGCCGGACTACTCCTAATCTTCCACATGGAAATATGAAATCTTATTTTTCCTTCTATTCGCCGTTCTTTGCATGAAGGGTGCTTTAACGGTGAACGGTACTATCTACTTAAATACTTTGAGATTCGTAAGAGAGCTTGCCTTTCGGACCTTTACCCCCTTTTCCATCCATCACTTCCACGATAATGATTTATTAAAAATCTGTGTAAAAAGTTATTGGAAATTTAATTTTGCAATTATGTTAACATATATATATATATATATATATATATATATATATATATATATATATGCAACATTTCCGAACATTTTTGTTACATGCAATTTTGCATAGCAATTGTTTTTACAAAAGCATTCACACGCGGGCTAACCACATTTGTATAGACTCCAGGATATTGGGGACGAGCGCAACCATAGCCCCATGATACTATGCCGCATAGTTGACCTTGATAGACCAGAGGGCCACCTGAATCACCTGAACATGAATCCTTTTCGCCAGGTACAGTGGCACAAAACATGGTTGCAGTTATCTGAGCTTGCCCGGCATAAGCTTGAATACATTGTGGTTGGGGCAATACGTTAACCAATACTGTGCGCACTTGCTCAGAAGGTTCACGACCATTTTCAGCAGTTATTCCCCAACCAGAAACTCGTACTTTTGCCTCGTCATTAGGTCGTTTCGAGCACAACGGTATTGCAGCTATATAAGGACCTTTTAAAGTCTGATTTAATTTCAATATGGCGACATCCATATCGAGACTTGCGGGTGAATAAAATGTTGAAACAAAAGTCTGTACTACTTGCCGCACCTGCGCACCATCTGATAAACGACTAGCCCCCGCGTTAATTGTTAAAGTGGCTGCAGCTATTTTATGAACGCAATGGGCTGCTGTTAGCACGCATCTTCTAGTAATTATAGAGCCTCCGCAGCTAAATTGACCATTTTGCCGTAAATTTACCAAATATGGTACGCGATCGATTGTTGTAATTTCGCCGCCTACTATGCGTGAGTCGAAAAAGCCATATCGCTTAGTTGTGCGAGCACAACTGGCTGCTAATAAACCAAAAAAACAAATCAGCAGATTTCTCATGTTTTTTCCGATATAAAATCACAGCATCTAACATGTGCCCATATCAGCACAAAAGTGCAATAATTCTTATAAATTTTTTTGTGACTGTCCTAAGCGCAATCAATGTAAAGGCATAATTTAATATAAATTATTTTTGTATTTTCAATTCGAGTTCATGTTTGAAGTTATCAACGTGCGTGTCCTCAATCGAATAGCGTGTATTCAATATTAACAGTAAAGCGGCAATAGAAATTTTAAAAATCTGGTGATGTTTTCGCTGCCTAATCTAGTGTAGACTCCGGGGTATTTTGGGGTTCCACAACGGTATCCCCATGACACAATACCAACTTGTTTGCCGTCCCGTATTGCCGGTCCACCAGAATCGCCTTGACAAGCGTCACTACCATGTTCACCAATCGCGCAAAACATATTTTCTGTTACGTTGTTTTGTTCACTGTAGGCTTTAATGCACTTTTCCGTATTCGTAAGCGTTACGGTCACAGCTTGCAATTCATTTGATAACTTAGCTGCCGGATATTCCTTCTTTAAACCCCAACCGGTCACTATTACGTCGTCGTCTTCCTCTAAGGGGCTGAAATCGATTTCAATGGGTCGTAAGACTGGCTCGTGCAACGGCCGACTCAGTTGCAACAACGCCACATCCATATCTATACTAAAAAAATTGAAATCGGCCGGTACCATCCATTTACGCACTGTTCTGGCGATGCCGTGCGATTTTAAGAATGTAGTGCCAGCGTGCACCTGCCATCTGCTGGGCGACGCTAATATCGAACAATGAGCCGCCGTCATGACGCATTTTGTGGATACCAATGTACCGCCACATATGAAATGATTTCGAGCTCGTATGCTTACCATATAAGGATGCTCGGCAATTGTAGTACTATGACCTCCCACGATGCGCGTACTCATCGGTACATATGATTTTGATAGGTGATGCTTTGTCGAACGGGCGTCCGTTAAAATAACAGTCACTAATAAAATCTTTATAAAATATATAGTCGCAGACGTCATTATCGAAAAAGTTTTCTTCTTTTTTTTTTTTTTGTTTGTTTGTCGTTTGTTGTTTTTATATTTTCCTCAATATATTCCTATTGAAAAAATTCTGAGAATATGAATTGAAAACGATTTATTTTGAAATTTAATGAGGCAGAGTCGTATTTTTCAACACACTAGAAAACGATTACGATGAATATTAAGGAAGTACGGATCATTTGTCCCCTTAAAGCATAAACATTGGAAATTGATCCAAGATTGAACGAAATATCTCTTATATATTTATATATTATATATATATGCAAGATTTCTTGCTATTGTAAATGAAAAGACAACGCAACTGTACGCGCCGCAATCCTTCATCCCACTCCGTACATAATGAACACAAAAATTTTCAATTCCACATTAAATTAGATTTACTTAGTGCATAGAATAGATTATCCGACCTGAATGGTAAATATTGAAAATTCTTCATCTTCCACGAAATAACATAAGATGTAAACGTACCGTTAAATTCTATCATTCCGTGTTTAAAATAATTCCATAACTTTTGGCTTCTGTTTTTTCAGTATTTTTAGCTACGGACATAGCCCCGAGCAAGCAAAAGTTGCACTCGAATATACAAATCGATATCGGCGAAATGGCCATGCAAACTTCAAATGTCGCTTCCTATTTTGTCTATAGTTTGGTAGAGATCGCGATAACATTACAGCAGAAAATTTGTTACACAACTGGAATACTGAAGCCTAAAATGAATACGGCGATAGCTGTCAATGACGTAACAACGCCTACTAGCGCGGACGATTCACCCGAGACAACAAAATTATTAACGGCGAATAGCTTATCACCCGCAGTTACGTTGCCGATAGTAAGTCCCGTGGAATTAGAATTCATCGATGAAAATAGTATACGGAAAATTCAGGATACAATCTTAAGTGTTAATTGTAAGGAAGAATTTAAGTTTAGCGGACATTTTTATACGCTGAGCAGGAAACCATTAACGAAAGTGTATCGAGGTGAAAATTTCCTATTGCGTGCTGGCGTAGAAGTAAAAACCAGTATCGAACTGGATATAATCGAAACTTATTTCATATGTGTAAGATTTTTGCAATTTATCCAAGCGAGCCATGTTTTTTTCTAATTGATTTGAGGTGACAATTTCAGGATCATAATTTAGTGCAATCAACATATAGTTTTAAGCGTAAGAAATTCACTAACACCTATCGGTGTGGTGAAAATCTCGAAGATGTGATAGTTTTACGTACCAATGCCAATGCAGATGAATGGTTAATAGCTAAGGATTATGAGCGCAATAAAAGCGAAACAATAAGCACTCATATATTTAATCGTTTGCGGAGTTCTCGAAAACATTTAACAAGAGCAGACACTAATACTACAGGGGTAACAACCTCAGTCGGCGGCAATACAGCGATACCTCATTTTAGTAAATGTCTGGTCGGAAAAATACCAACTAATATGACAATAATCCATAGTAACACTGCCCTGAATGCCGCCAATGCATTAATGATGTCCAGCCAAAACTCTAATATGAGCACATCAAGTACATCAGATGATGGTAAAACGGCAAACAATAATAGCATAAACACGGAAGAGGCGAACATGTTGCCAGCGCCTGTGAAGCCTCTAAACACACGAGTAATATACAATAAGACGATAGATGCCTTACAAGCTACCGGTCATTTAAGAGGTTTCGTTAAAGGAACAATATTAACAGACAATAGTCAACAGCAGCAACAATCGCAGCAGTCGCAACAACAATTAATTACGCAAAGTCCGACATTACTGTTTGGTATTTATTGCATTAAATGGCGTCGTTGCGGCAGCAAAGAAGAGAATGAAACTAAATTTATTATACCGGGTTTGCCTATAATCGAGCCACCGCTCAACATATATTGTAGCATAGAGGAGCGTGCTTATGTTAAAATGCCGATGACCTTCAAAATAACTTTCAAAAATTCGACCGCAAAAGTTATACATTTAATAGCCACTTTAATCATTAATAATTCAGATTCATTTATATGTTCCGGTCACAAACAGGTGAGCTATTAGCTAGAAGAAAATTACAATCGTCGTATCTTTCATGTCGAGTTCATTCTGTTTGCTTGTGTGTGTGTGTGTGTGTGATTACAGTACTACAAACAATGAATGCGAAAAAGCAAAGCACAATTCCGACCAGTTTTCGAAAATGTCAAAAACAATAAAAAAAATCGCTTTTTTTGACGAACCGCGTACCGTATAGCACACACATACTTAGTATATACTATTCGTACATAAAATATCTAAAGAGAAATAAGCACAACATGACTAAAAAATAACATACCGAACGCATTCTATCGGCAAAAGTTTGAAGAATTATACACAACCTAGTTGACATAAGTCTTATTGAGTAAATTCCTAAATTTTTTTAGCTTTTGTAAGCGAATCTATAAAAGAATTCAGGCTGACTTTTAGCTGGATTAACGCTGCCCTAAGTTTCCCTATAATACTTTAGATACTTCGCAGATGTTTTGTGATGTTAAAGATGTTAAAGCAACTCTATAACAAACACGTAGGCTGTCGCACATTGAAAAATCTTTAGTTTCTTCAATGCAATATCTTGTACTTAATGGACGCAAAGCAGCTTCTAGTAATAATAATAATCATGCAAGGGATTGTGTCAGCTTCGAGCGATGCTTTGATCATTTCGGTTGAGTTTTTAATTAAGACGGTTTGGCGTTCTGGCAACAACACTCCATTTTATGCCCAAATCAAAAATAAATGAAACGAGTGATAACTCTCTGCGAAACATTCGACGATTGTCGAGTATCTATTTCTTAAATTTTCCTACATCCTTGATGACCAAAACAAGACAAACCAACCAACTGCCTTTTACCACTCATATGCGTATTTTCGTTCACATCTAAAAGCAAAAATCTCTAAAACTCAACTGTAATTATGTATCACTTGGAAGCTATGGTAGATATTTGGAAGCCGTGCAAACGTTTAGGGTGCACATATTCCAGACTGCCCCCTCACTTATAGTTAACATGAAACTATTTCTCATATTGAAACGAAAATAAAGAAAAGTTTACGGTTTACTTTACTACCTTTTGTTTGCAGCTTGATGTCTCAATATTTGCCTTCAGCGAGAAAGAGTTGATCTTCAATTTGTATCCGCTGGTAGTGGGTTGGCATAACTTGCCACAATTCGTATTAGAATATAATACGCAATCGGACCCGACCAAGGACGAGGCACAAAATAATTTACTTAACGAATTGGTGCAACGTTCGGTGCCCAAAAAAGTATTCATATCGGTGAGTGAGTCGATTCCCTTTTATAAATATATAATATTTAACTCTTTTCAAATGTTTATTTCTTGCAGCCTCCTTTAAAACAACAAAATAAATGAATAAAATAATGAAATGGAAAAATTTGTAATTACTACTCAATGAGTAGAGTAAATACATTAAAGAAAAACAAGATTTGATCGTTAGTTTTATTAAAATTCCTAATTTTTTCATTTTCCCTTTTGATTTTGATCTTCTAGAAATTGTAAATTATACATATAAGGAATGTATAAAAGAAAAACGAAGCTATTTTTGAATTTAACGAAAGTTTAGTGAAAATTAGTTTTGTATGTCGTATATAGATATTGACAATAGAGAATAATAAAAAGAGAAGAAGTTATGTTGTTAAGCATAAAAAAAATTAATTTTGATTTTATTGAAAATTTTTAAACATACATACATACATTAAAACACATACAAATATTATTATATATGTCACATCAACACGTACACAAATAACATAAAAATTTTTGTTATAAAATTTTAAATAATGCTAAACAAATTCCGACGAAAATACTTAATTTGTTTGAACAAAACAATTAAAAAAATATAGGCTTCTTTTTAAGTTAATACTTTGGTATCATTCATTATAGAATAGGGGAAGAGTGGGGGCGTAGAATAAATCAACAGATAGAGAGCATAGCGTTATTAATCATCAGATCTACAGAGAAGGTTAAGATTTTGCTTTATTTTCTTTTTATCAAAAACAAACAATTGTTAACTAATAAACATATATTAATAATAAAGTTATTTTAAAAAATCAAAATATAATTTTTGGTTTGAAAGTGTTAAAAAAAACAAAAGGAAGAAAGAAAGAAAGAACAAAAAATAAAAATTGTGTTTGCAAACATTTTTTATATCGATATTATGATTACAAATATTTGCCATGCGCCGAGTATGGTTCTGTATCATCTTAGAGAAAGTTTACTGTAAACTCTATTTAGTGCTGGAAGAGAACTTGAAGACGCCTTTACGTTGGCTACGATTTTCACCCTAAAACAAAAAAGCCATACCAAAGAATAATAATGAAATATTGCATAAGATATAAATAAAGAGCTATACCGAACAGTGTTTCAATACCTACAGTACGCTTCATTTTAGTGGTTGGTAACAAATGAGTTTGGAAGCTGTGCAAAACATGTTATGTCAAAAACGTAATAGGCTATATAACCTATCTCATAATACATTATATAAGGATCTTTGTTCACTCACGCTCCCATCTAAGCTTATAAAAAAAAAATTATAGCACAAGATGCACACTCGACTCGTTAACATAACGAATCTACAAAATAGAATATTCATCGTGGCGTACTCTTAAAGCACGTGTAATAACACAACGCAAACTTTCACATGCCACACTAAGAGATAAATTTGCATATTCCATATTTTTTCACTTTCTGGATGCACATATCAACGGACTTGGCTGATTTATGAGCTTACTGATAAACTAATAAACACAAGAGGAAAAAGGAAATATTTTAATAGCTACTACAAGCTCTAAGCTTGAGTAAAATATTGAATTACAAGATATAACAAGTAAGAAAGTTATATTCAGCAGAAGATGAATCTTGCATACCCACCACTATTGAAACGTTCGCCATAATTAAATTATAACTAAAACACTTTATCGCATTCTATTCTCCAACTCCTTTCACAACGAAAAAATTAGTTCACTACGTCGTGAAGTCCGCGATATTTAATTTGAAACTAAGACACTATCTTGTTTGTCTTATGATAAGTAAGCGGAAAACCTCGAAAAAGTAAAAGAAAATGAAATTTAATCAGGTGTAAGTTTATGTGGGCATGGCTGATTTTTTTCCATTATTAAACGTAAAGTTTCGTAAAGTAAATGTGGAAAATTGCAGCCGTCTAACTTTTATAATTTCTTCTAAAAAGAGCCCACAAATTTTTGTTAACAAAAACAGTGTTGCGTTCAGTTTATGCTCCATTGCAGGCTTCCTTCTGCTCTGACAAATTTGGCCCATTGCGTACAAAAACTTTCCATGGTTCTACCAAATTTGAGATCGATGTCTTCATCTTTACGACTAGGAGAATGTTAACAACACAAACCAGGCACTCACGCAGATATACAGACGGACAGACGTGTCTTAATCAATATGCATATGTCAATGCTGAGCTGAATGCATGACCATCAATTTTTACCTTAATTTCAACTTACCGCCAAACGATTGCCAAATAGCATTTTCGCTTTATCTTCTTCTTGAGGTGAATTAAATTCACCGGCAGAAGTAGCTGGAGATCGGCGATGTATTTGTAATTTTTGCTTAATAGCTTGCGATAATATCACTCGACGACTTACTGATTTCATCGCTAATAACAAATCCAACCAAGTCCAAGTAACATTGTGATACTCCAATGTAGGTATAACTAATGAGAAGTCAGTAATATCTTCGAGATTTTTCTCTTTATTACCCTTATAGCTGACTCGAACTGGTACTTCTGGTATTTTAATATAAATAAACAACTTATTTTTTTCTGCCCGTTCTTTCATCTTTTCGACATCGTCTTTTTCAATTTTTACATAAAATTCGGAGTCTTTGGATGACTTTTTGGATTTCGAAGGCTTTTTCGAAGTTTTTGTTTGTGCAGCTGAGGATGTTGAAGATCCCGAAGAGTTCTCGTCCAAATCGTCAACAGTCTCTGTTTCAGAAGCATCACGATCGGGAAAACAGAATTTGAGCATAGTACTATAAAATTTTTTAGTTATAGCTATGGTAATAGGAGCTACATTAATTTCGAAATGCTCCTTAACAGAAATGCCACCCACGGGTGGTTTTTCACGGCAGAAAACTCTTAATACCCTCTTGTGGGTATCCACGGGCATATCTTTTTGTATTTCAGTTGGTACTAACACTTCACGATATATTTCACTTGGTATTAAGTTGTTCATACGAATGTTACCCAATTCCAATAAATGTTCCACGGAATCGTCACTTTTCGATTTTTTCGTATACAAAAAGCCACTTAAAACTAAATCGGCTATACCAATTTGGCCATCGGTTTCAGTAAGACGCCATTGAGCTCTTTTAAAGCAAATTTCATTCGCCCGCACAATACTAACGGTTTTGTCCGAACGCACATTAGATTGGATTTTGCTCAGCTGCGATAATTGGGTTTCTTTATAACACAACAACATCATGTCCAATTCTTCGCTAAAGGTATTCAACTCCTCTTTGCTCTCCCGTATTAATTTTTGAACACGTTCATATTCCAATTTCCATTCCATGGTCTCGCTTTCATCAGCTCTCTGACTTATGAAGTGAATGTCCTTCTCAAGCGAACGTATTTTTATTAACAAACTACGTATCAGAGTTTGTTTTTGCTGTATGGGCCTCTTTTGATCTTCCGTCGAGTGTAATTGCAATTGAAAACGCATTCGTGCTAATTTTTCTAACGCCTGTTTACGCTGCGGTTCCACATATAATAACAGATTGTTTACAATGTCCAAAATCATGGCGTATTGCAAAGAATTGGTGCACACATCCAAATCGTGATGCATTAGAGTAAAAGCATCGACGGGATCATCTTGCCGTTCCCAAGGTGATAAAGTTTCTTCGGAAGGTGGTTGTGGAAGATCTGTAATTGTGTTTGGATCTATGGTATCACCATAACAAACATAGAAAAATTCGCATTTACAACGCGAAACAATACGCTGAAGCTGTATAGGCTGTGACTCTCCAGAATTTTCATTTGAAGTCGGGCCCACTGTTTCGGACACTACCCCACCTACACTTCGACCACTACCTACTAAATATGGTATATCCGGTAGGTCATTGATTACGGTATCATCTTTATCTTGTATATTTTCCACAGTCAACCACATGATTTCGCGTTCCAATAGGGAATCGTGTTCACCAGCGCTAACGGTCGCATAATACTGCATGCATTCGAGCAATCCCTTCCAAGTAGTCTTCGACACTAGAGAACGATCACGCCACACAGGCCGATGAACTCTTTGAAGTATTTCCGCTTTGGCAGCACTTATTATGACATAACCATACGTCTCCGAACCTTTGAGAAGTACCTGAGAATTAACCAAAGATATAGACCAATTTTCATGAATAACATCCTGAGCAGAACACGCTTGCAGTCCTTGCAATTGTAACTCCCTGGACTGAGTACTTTGATCGTCACTGTAAACGTTGAATTTATGATCAGCTTCGGCTATTAGCTGCTGTAACATGGCGGTGGCATGACTAGCTGGTTGGGGCTTCTTAATTGTTGTGTTGGTATTCGTAACTGCATTCGAATATGAAAACACATATTTGAAAAAAAGATCCAATTAATTCATTTTGTATGATAAACTATGCAAATATTGTAACTAACTCATTCAGATATCCGAATCCTCGAATTCGATTTTTTAATAATAGTTTTACTGGAAATTTAAGAAAATTCTTTCCCCCTACTTACGTGGTAACACTTCATTCGAACTATTCGGCAAGGTTATACTGCTATCAGTACGTTTATTCTTCATAAGACTAGTATTTCCTTCTTTTCGATAACTTTTCACAGCCTCCGTTGAGAGATTATTTTTTAGCTTTTGGGATTTCATAAAGGAATCGAATAAAGCAAACGCCACATCACGATTGTTCTTTGTCCAGGCACCCTTTAAATCGTGAACCACCAACCTATGAGTGGGTGTAGAGGATTTAGATTTAGCCTCTTCCTCGTTACCCGTTTGTATAAGAGCCTCGCGTCCATATGAAACTTTTGCTACGCTCAAGAAATAAAATCGCACTTTTTTACATGTATCAACGCTGGATATATTCTCGGAACTGCTATCTAACTTCTCAGGCTCTATGGACTTTAGCCAAATTTCCGCATCATTTAACTCGCAGTTCATATAAACAATAGACCACTCAGCCCTAGGTCGATGTATTAAGTCATCATTAAATGGGCTGAGTGTAAATAAATATTCGGAGCCAAAAGAAACACGTCCTCCATTTAACTGAAAGCCCTTGTGGCGAGCATGAGACATCCAGTAGAGAACTTGAAAACGATGCAAACTCATCTGTAAGTTTGCTTTTTTGTAATGACGGCTCAGTTGTTTTTTACGTGGTCTTATATTATTAAAAACGGGACCACGCCGCGTGGGTCGTGTAACTCCCGATAAAATAAGTTTTAAACTTTCAAACCAACGCAAAGTGCTGCCATACAACACTAAACTAGGTATATCTATTTCAATTTCCTCGCCCGGTTTTGGCTTTGTTTCGAACGATATCCAAATGTTGAGGTTAAGAGAGCGAAAAGCCCGAAATGAATCGTGCACCTGATTACTCGAATATTCGGGCAATTTGTCGGGTGCACAAGGCATAACGGCATGATGATCGTTAGGATTAGCCAGACAAACCCACTTCAATTTAAAAGTCAATTTTAAATGCGGAAAATGCAATAAGCGACAATCATCGTAACGTGAAGCAGTACGTACGGTAACCTGTATATACATATTATTAAATTAAGACGAAATTTTTAAAAAGAGATAGCCTCACTCACATTTAGTTCTCCTCTAAACATAATCTTTGCGTTTGTCCAAACTATGCCGGCGTTATTCCACGTCAATTCCATTTCTTCTGTAGTATTGTACGGATCAAGAGACGCATGTAATAGTACTGTGAATTGTTTAACAATCATCGTTAAGCGCCCGTGATAAAGTAGACGCATTTTATCCCAAAACGGTAGCGGTGGACTAAGGTCTTTGGATGGCGCTGAGATTTTTTCAAAGCTCAGATTACACTGAGCCATTACAGGTTCCCAGCAGGGACCAAAGGCGTAACTACAAAATTCCAAATCACAATTGAAATCGTGATAGAACTTCAAAGCAGTCATACTGCGCTGTATGACATCAGTGCCAAACGGCTCACCAACTTCAATGTAAACATCACGTTTAGCTCGTTTTGAAGCAGCTTGTTCAGCGCCACATAAAATACCAAACAAATGCATAGTTTTCACATAAAACATAGGCTGAGGAAAATCTCTGGAAAAGTTTACAATTTCCGTAAGAAACAAGCTCTACTTTCACTTTGCGTTACTTTAATTTCAATTTACATAGTAAATGCTAAATAAGCCGTTTTAATAACATATCAACATACCTAAGCATAAATTTCCATTCTGAGAGACTAACGTGAACATTACGACACCACAACGTGGTAAACTCTAAACCCTCTTCCGGCCATGGACTCTCAGAGTCAATTTCTCTCATAATTCGTGTAACATTTTCGGTACCGTGCATGGAGGGATCAGCCATAGCCAATATTTCCACATCGGTCATTATCCATGCTAACAATCGAGTACGTACTGGTCCACTTTCACGGATCTTTTTAGATCGTTGAATGTAAATTTCCGAATTTTTCTCGACTAAATTGGCGTAAAGGCTTTCAATTTTACCGGCCGGCTTCAGAAGGCGTTCCGAGTACCGTTGCTCTATCTTTTTATCAAATAGAGCTTTACGTTTCAAGCTCTCTAAATATTCATCGACCAACAATACATAATTATCACGTAACTTAACCTCGAACGGATCATCACTAATCTCTACTAAAAATTCGGTGATCTATCGCATATACATATAAAAGAAAACTGATAAGAAAGCATAAATTGCAGTAGATGCTTGAATTCAACCTTTATGACTAAATCGCTGGGCAATGGGGAGAGAGCTGTAAACGGTTTCTTCTTATAGTTATGCATCATCTTTAGCCACTTGAAATGTGAGATAAACTGATTTTGTACTGCGTCATAGAAATCATGATCGTAAGGAAAAATGGCCTAAACATTGATTAAAGACAACAATGTCAATATATTTAAAAGACGTTTTATTCGTTGTGAGTACCTTACCTTAAACGCTCCTATAGTAGCCACCCAGACCTTATTGCTGGCACATACAAAGCCCTCACAATTAGTTCTTTCGTCCATTAACATATCTAATTTACTTAGAGATCGTATATCAACGTCCTTCAATGTAAATATATGTTGATCATCAATTTTAATGAATATATTTTCGGCTAGTATTAAATTTCCGTCCTTGTAGCTGAACAACAAATTCTCAACAAACCATTGCATAGAATGCCTTTCGGACAATTTTATTTCAAATATTATGCTGCGCTCCGCCGCTAATTCGACAATTAATTCTGCATTTAAAGCATTATCTACGTTCTCCTGATGATCGAAAGCATTACGCTGTTGACCCGTTCGCAATGATAAATCATTTTTCAATTCCAACATATTGCGAATCAAGGTCAAAGTGTGCATATGCAGATTAGAGTTCCAAATGGCTTCTGTATTGCCCGGTATATAAACCGTAAGTTTGGGACGTCGATTTTCTTGCCTTTCATACTCCAAACGTATTAATTTACAACTGGCAAATATATCAGTAAAATCGGTTAAACGCAGAGACGAAGCCGTCATGGAACGCATAATGGCCATTTGGAATTCTTCTAATTTCAAATGACAAAATTGCTGTGTACGCGACAAAGTGATTTCCGAGAAACTTAACAGCAAGCAAGCTTTATAATGGTTTATAAAATATGCTGTGATGTCCTTAATCTTTGCCGAAATCAATAAGTTTGTAAAGCCGCCGTTTGTGCTACTGCACTGTTCGAATGTAGTTCTGTTAGTTGAGACTGTTTTCAAGCCTCCATATTGCTTGATACAGTGTAACGATTTAATCATAAATTTTGCCAAAGTCATGCTGTATTCGGTGCGTAAAGTGTGTATGGAAACTTCCAATTTAGTGGCGTTGGAGTAAGAGCTTAATTTAATTAAACTGACACCCAAAAAGAATGGTGAGCCCGGCGAATGCGACTTTTTTAAATTGTTAGTATCATTAATGGAATTAGCCAAAGACCACCAAAGGGACTCAATCATTAGCTCAACACTCCAATGACGTTGATTTAGAAGCATATTTAGCAATTTGTTGCCATACAAAGAACTTCGCTTCTCTTCGATTTGTTCCAACACTAAACGTGTATGACTAACGCTCATGGCGGCATATTCATCATCCAACTTCATAAGCATAGAAACGTTAAAGAACTCAGCACAACCTTTAATAATCACACGTTTCATTATCCATTCAACTAGACCCTTATTACGTAGAAATTCTTCGTCTTTCTGCGAAGTCTCGCTTTTCATAGACTGATTAGGCCAACAAGCGCCCAACTGATTGGGTAAAGATTTTTGTTGTAACAATAAAGGTTGACCACGGTGGTGCTGCTTTTGCTTCTTACGCGATAAAAAATTGTTATGCACCCAATCAAAAATCTCGATGTGATTATAAATAATTTGAAAAGTTTTCAATTTTACATACAAATTCAAAATATCGTTTTGTAGCTAAAATAAAACATAAAAAAAAGAAAAATTAACATAATTTCATGAAATGTAGCTTATGTATAACTTTACCATTGATTCAATACTAAACTGTTCTATAAATAACAATTTTTCATATTTGGTATCAATATCCAAGTGTTGTAACATTATTTCAGAAGACAAGGTAGGTAGATTAGCCAACTCATTCAATGATTTCGAATTAAATTTGCCTGTGATCTGCAAAAAACACATTTAATAAACGTCAGAAAAATAAGGCGAATTTGTGTTACCTACTCTCAAGCAAAAAAAAAAGCAAACAAAAATTTTCAGTATTAGGAGTGGATTGACTCTATTTGTAATTACTTTTTTGTAGCTCAGAAAAATATTTGTAGGAAATCGATATACAAACTCGATTGTGCCTATTCTCGACTAAAAACGCAACTATTCATTTCGGCTTGGATCGAACCTATTATTGTCCACCATTTGCTTGTGGACCAAAATTGCAAAATAGGACGAAGCTTCATTCAAGCGGTATATCGAATGCACAGTGCATTACAGTTATCGTGCATATTTTTTTACGATTTGACAAGAGCACTTTTATGTACTTCTCTAAAATCTAAAAGTCATATATATATTCTTCTCCTTATTTCACTTTAATGAGCCGATTTTAAACTAATCGTTGACATTTTATTAACAAAACTACGACATTTTTTAAAGTCATAGTCATGATTTCAACGAATTGACGGAAGATAGGCGGACATTATACAATTCACGCTGAACAACTTTGCTATCTTCCGATTATGTACGTTATTCTTTGCGAGATCTCTTATGCGCACATTTACCCATTGCAAGCATTTGATCAATCTATTTAATCAACGAGCTGTTGTGAGCTAACATTCCCTAGATGCCCCCTATTTCAACGTTTTGCTCTGCTTGGGGAGTGCGTTTCAATTTTTTATTTAATTTCTTGCGAAATTGAGAATTGCACGGCGGGCAGGCGGAGACATTTGCAAATCCAATGATTGTTTCCAGATATAAAAAAAAAAAAAAAAAAAAAAAAAAAAAAAAAAAAAAATTAAAAATTAAAAATGAACGTGCACATATTATTGTATGGTAATTATTTATCCATCCATATCCATATTACGCTTCTCTTACCCTAAACAATTGCATTTTGGCGCTAAAATCATTTTGAGAGTTCTCCTTGACAGCCGAAAATGTAGCCGCTTTAATAATAAATTTGAAATTTTTGGGCACAATGGGAGCAATTTTCTGATATGATTCATTGCTGTAACTAGATTTAGAGAATTCCGTGTGATGTCTACTAGATAATTGGTTTTCAGGTTTAGTGCTCTTTTTCGCTTCACTTAAGAAATCGTAAAGTCCTCCATGAATGGTAGATTTAGCTTTATTCATATCGACGGTTAAGGTCTAAATTTAGTTGAAGAAATTAAATGAGGAAAAGCTTTGAAGAATACTACTGTATACAAATATCTTACATCAACCGATAAAGGATCGTGAGCAAATAAGGTAGCATCTAAGGCAATATCGAAACTTATTTCGCCCAGACATGGACGTATTCTGTTTAGATTTTCCAAAGACTGACGACGCATCGAACAGTGACGTAAAATTTTAGCCTAATAGAAATTCATTAATTAAAATTATCATAAGTTTATCATTATCGTTACAATTAATTACCTGCGCCTCGTTGAGAGCTACATTGACTAGCAATGTTTTTGCATTATGCACAATACTGCCATCCAAATGTAATTCCTTTGCGATAGCATGTATAAACCATCCTGGATCGAAATCGTTATTCATCAGCACCACTGATATGTTATTAATGTGTACAGCCATAAATTGGGCAAAGGTCAGAATGCTAGGTGGTACCTTTGCATGGCGAAAATCGAGAACATTACTTACAACACCGTCCGTTTTGCAGCGTGAACGTCCAATAAACTCCTCAATATGCTCATCGCTCTTAGTTTGGATATCCTTATTAATTCGTATATCCTTGACATAAATCGATAACAACTTAGTGACTTCGGTATTGAAGAAACTGCTACGCAGACAGACTTCTTCGATTTGCTAAAAACAAAAAGGCATTCGTAAGTAAGCATGTAACGAGACAAAGAAATAATGATAAACTTGACTAATCAAAGTATCCTCTTCGCGATGTAAATAAATCAGAGGAAGCTCTATCTAATTATTATTATTTAATATATCTAGAAATATTTCCAGATGATTAAAACTATTGAAAGATAAGTTAGAGATAGATAGAGTCGGTAGCATTGTACTGGCTGAGTACTATATATGTTATTAATATTGTTATAAAATTGGTTTAAAAATGAAGATTTTTGGATTGGGACGCATTATATTATTCCATTATTTCACTTACCACTGAAAAACCACTTTTGCTGACGTGCACATTCTTTAAGGCTAGATAAGGTAAACTGATACGTCCAATACGAACTTTGACTCGAAATTTTTTCACCAAATACCAACTGATGCTGGTTGGCAAAACCCTGAACGATAAATTATGTTACTAATGCATATTTGCTCTTTGCCTTAACGTACTCTATTACTCACCAATATATGATTATGAAAAGTATTAGGCTGAATATTATTAATTTTAATAACATATTTTCTTATTTCTTTCTGGGCTTTCCAATTACCATTTTGCAATTTGTTTGCTTTTTTTTTTATAAAATAGGAGGAAAAACAATTAAGAATTGAAGAAATTAAAGTAGTTGTGAATTTCTAGATTTAATTAATGAATTTTGAGATCAAAACAAAAACAATAAATTTATTTGCAAGGAAGAGCAGTGTTGTCGTCTCACTGCAAGATTTGAATTTATTGGTAGGAAAAATATAATAAACTTAGATATTTCTTTCAATTACATTTTTAATAAATACTTCAACCTCTAAAGAGTGGAAAACAATGTATCCCTTTGCTTCATATACTTCATGCACTTCTTGAAGGACTCTGCAAAAGAGCAGTCTACAGTGCAGTCCATCTGCAACCCGCCTTATTTGTTCATCTGCAGGGCTAAAATTTGATAACTTCAATTGCTCCACCTATTCCACTCCATTTCATATCATTCTTTTACTTCTGGATATTGATTATCTATTTTTTGGTTTACTTGCTTTCGTTATGACGGCGCATTTCGCATTATGTATGGCTTTCTCCTTTCGATACTTATTTCAAACAAAATTGAGGGAAAGTAAATGGCAAGCAGCCAACATGAGATAGAATCAATAAAGAAATCATACAAAAATAGATAAAAGCAAAATTATATATAAAATTTGTAATAAATTGACATAGAGTAAACTAATAAGCATTAACAGGAAAGGAAAAAAATTAAATAATGCGAAAGGGTTTATCATTTCAACAAGAGTGGTCAGTGAAGTGTGAACGCGCTTGCAATTAAGCAAAGCAAAGCATGTAAGTATTTTTTTTATCATGAAAACCTAGCCTAGTCGCCTAGCTTTCGTCTTATTTGGTGGATATGAGAGAATATATTTCGGTGCTAAAAGCACGAAACTTGAATATAAAATTTAACTTGGGGCCGACATTATTATGCATGTTTTTATTAACTCTGCTTCGCTTTGACGATGAATGAAAGGTAATCTCTGTACTTGGCATTATGTGTCATTATCGTCATCGTTTGTTTTGTTTATAAACATCCAATGTCGAGTGAACAACAACAGTATCATTCAGAAATAAATAAACATATAATTATATAAAATTTACAGGTAATAATATAAAATAAAGTAGAATAATAAATTACAGTTACTCTTACTAAAACACTAATAAAGACACAAATATGGCGGTAAACTTTGTATAAACCAACGCATCTTTCCACAATGTTTTTACATTGTTGGAGTTATTTTTCCGTTAAACAGCAGAAAGTGAGCATAGGAGTCATTCTGTCTACAATTTATATGTGATTAACATAACTTGATTATTTATTAATCACATTTAACAATATTTTATTTACCTTTCACAAATTTAAAATTTTTGATCTGTTTCTGTTACAGCCGTTTTTTCTTATAAACGCAACTCTGAACATTCAATTTTACGGCAAATTTGGTCGAAACGATAGCTAATTTTACTCTCGTCTTATTTAACAGCTTTGAGAGAGAGAGAGTATTCCATAGGTGTTACGCATAAATTATCCCAAAAAAAAAAAAAAAACAAGAGTTAATGAAAAATAGTGGGTGATGATGTCACATATAATGCAAAACGATCCGACAGGCGAAATCGATTGTTAAATTTTTCGTATGCAATTACCCACCTGCTTAGTTTCTGTTTAAAAAACTTCTCCCCTTTTCTAAGGCGCTATTAACAATTTACCTCTAAAACCTCATATGGATAATTAATTTAATATGAAAAAAAAAAAAAATAAAGCAAATTAAAATGTTATTGATCTTGAAAAAAAAAAATGAAATGGAAGAACGTAGAGAATAACTAGAAGCTACATCGATATTTGTTAAATTTCAATGCCTGTGTGTAATATATCGTCCACACTACATGCTACATAGCGTTAACCTAAACTCTTAGCACCATTTGCCTGACCATTATTTCCGTTCCGGTATTTAATTTACATGTAACTGATAACCCAACTCATTTTCCAAATGAGTGAACGCACACGTACAATGCTTGAAACCTGTTGCTTGCTGGTGTGATGGCAATTGCTTTTAAGCAGTCTTTGATATGAAAAAGCGCCCTTTTTATCGCTTACATAACTTGTGGTATACGATATGTTAAGTTTATATTGATGTATGTAAATCTCACAAGGATTTGAGATAGATTCATCGATTATTAAAATGAATTTGAATTGATTTAAGCTGTCGGTCGTTCGTCCGTCAGAGATATTCTGACGAAGTTTGCTATACTGATTTATTCTGGTCCATAGATAGATAGATAAGTTGCGTTGAAAGTGGATCGGGCTGGATCAGATTTACGATTAGTCTATATAAAAAAAATCACTGACCGACATGAAAAAGGATATGAAAAATTTGAATCAATATGAATTCCACATAAAATTTAAATTTACACCACGAGTACAGGTTTATTTTATAGAGCCTTGCAATATGGGGTCTCTCGTGGAAAAAAGCGCTTATTTAGGAACAAAACCTATTTTTTCGTACTTTGCGACGACCATAGACCGGTTTAAGGGCTGCCGCCCATGAAAAGTACATTTTTACATGCAAGGAGGATACAATTTTACGTTACCTTATCACGAGAATAAATGAAGATTTGTGTTAGGTGAAGTGTTTAACTGGACTTGTCCGACAATAATGGCTTTACTTGTTTACTTTTTTATAGTGAACAATATATCCGTGCGTGGGTTGGAAATACTTTGATAGAATCCAATTCCGATTAATGTTGGTTTCAAATACTACTGTTATAGATCTTAGGTTTTGACGGAAAGTTGAATTTTTGCATGTTTATGTATACACCTTAGTGTAAACTGAATGCTTCTACTTGAAGCTAATGTAATCTCAGAGATCTGTCGACGAACAGCGGTAGGAAGAAGAATCTGAACAATTTAGATTGCTAGAGACGACTTTTACGAAGAACTCACGGAGAGAATTGTTTAACAGTGGGTCATGCAATGTCCGTATGTTGGATCTTTGAACAATCAAATAATTCTACCTGTCCATGTTATAACTACACTGAGCTTTAGGCTATTTTAACCAACATATGGAGAATTTGTATATATACATATATTTATTTATTTATATGTAACATGAACGTAGCCCTTGCTTTACTGATGATATCATTGTCAAACAGGCATAAGCTTAGTCTAAGCTTAGTCATGTCCAAGAAGGGAAAAGTTATACATTCTTTCTACATATTGTTCAGCATTCTTGCAATGGAGATTTCTCATTTCGCGTAAAGGTCCAACCACCACTGGCCAAGTTGCGTTTTGATTGCTTTAATGTACTCAACCAAGAGCTTCTATTCTATTTCCCTTCTGCCTGAAAGAGATGTTAGAATTTTGAACGATATATTGAAAATGTGCGTGTGTGTGTGTGTGTGTTTGTATGACAACTTATGTTTTTTCAGTTTAAAATGTCCTTTTATCGTATTGTTCGGTAGAAATCATAATTGCATCATCCAGTCGATCATCATTTACGTTATAGGAATGCTTTAAAGACGGTTTAAATTTAAATAAAATATTTTTCTTATCTTTCTCAAGAATGCACTCATAAAAGCGCATTTCCAAAAGAGTCTTTGATAGTGCAAAGCATTGCGTATGTGCAATTCATGCAATCATTATTTGATAAGTTATATCACGACTGAATCGCAAATTGCCAGGAACGAGGTTGTGTGACAGACGCTAAGATCTTACAATTTCACTGAGTTGCGAGGAAGAGGATTCGAAAAAGGAAAAGTTAAAACAAAATCCGTCGGATGCATATGTAAACCTAATGGTGTCTTCGATTAATATTTCTACGCTTTATAAGCGTTCGACAGACTCCATGTACAGTGTGTAGATGGAGGAGATCAAAAAAAAAAAAAAAAAAGAAACTATCATTGTAAACCTGAACGTTGTTGAGCCCGTAATGCTTCAATTTTTTGACGAATCAAAGGATATCCTAGATACGCGAGGCTTCGCAGTGAAATCATTAAATTAGCGTTTTATTTAACAATTTTTTATTTAATATTTATATGGCTTCTTATCGATTCATGCTCAATTACGAGCGGCCGGATTGTGAACATTTCATATAAAAATCTCATAAAATGCTATCATTTAATTATATTAGTTGTATGCGGATATTCCTTCTTTTCTTTTTTTTCTTTTTTTGTTGTGTATGCAATTGGTTTAAACGCTTCTTTATCAGAGCCATTGTTGCTTTTATTTGCTCTATTAATCATATTGACTGAATTGTCTTCATTTTGCCCATAACATGAACGCTAAATTATCTATAGAAGATAAGTATAGAATTGCGCAAGCAATTAATACATTGTATAAGGCGAATGTCAAGTGGAAAATAAATTTCATGATCATCACTGAACATTCGAAGGAATTGATTTTAGCTTTCTCTGGTGTCTCTAAAACTTTTGCGTTATCGTAGCTTTCTGGGTCGCTCTATTCGTTGTTCCACACGTCGTTTCGCATAGGAGCGTTGAAACGTGAACATATATATGTGAGCTGAATATGATTGTAAAAAATCGAAATTGAAAATTTTGGAAATAGTTTTTGTTAAATACGCAAACAAGAAGATAGAAGATAGCGATATATGAAAATTTTCGCAGTTGCCCTTGAAAAGCAAAGGATAACACATCTAAACACATTTAATATATCTAGCGGGTAAACAATATTCACTTTTTAGGCGGACAGACATGCTTCTCTTATTCGTTGAGTTTCCATTGCGAAAAAACGAACAGCAATACGCAACAATACAATGGAATGATAAATAAGTATGTGCGTATTCATGTGGGTAGTGCCGTAGTGCCCTTGACTTTTATTACTTGTTGCTTTTGGTAAAAGCCAAGATGCAAGAGCATATGAACTGTATACACAATTTTAAGAGTAATGTAAGAAAGAAGCAAAGCAAAATGGAAACTTTTTTCTCCTAACCTGAAGGATAGATATCCTTTCTGGGGTTACCAGGTAACTATAATGAGCAGAACAGAAAGTGAACACATGTCTTATATATTAAAGGTTATATAAAAAAATACTGCACACAAAGTACATCCAAAGGCGAGCACATGCGTCATTCCCACCACCGACATCCTAAAAAAAACAACAGAAAGATAAAGTAGCTCTGCATAGATATACTGTAAAATCATCCATAGAATGGAATTGAAAGTCCTTATCCTTCTTCTTTTGTTTTGTAATTTACCCATAATGAGCTTAATTTTATTTTTGCTTTTGAAAATAGAGGGTATAAGCATCTCCTTTAATCAACTTGGGCTGTTTTTAATGCCTACCTGCTTGCAGGAACTTGCAATGGTTTTGCCAAATTTCCAGCTGATATCTCCTTATTCGCGACTAGGAGTATGTTCATCTTGGACTCACAGACGGACGTGCCTAGATTTTTTTTTAATTGCATATTGGTCAACAGTACATGCAGTTTATGGAATCTGTAAAGCATTCTGTCTGGGTGTCGCAAACGCTTCAAAAAAAACGAATATACCGCGAACGTCGAGGGCGGGTATAGAAATTGAAAAGCATAAAACCGTAAACTGATTAATTATTTGCAATAAGTTTACTTTTTATTACTTGATAGACCTGAATAGAGAGCGATTCGCACATTGATAGAGACTATCTCTCAATCTATCAATTATCATAGCGTTGAGGCAAAAAGTAGCAATATGCGTTTAGTATAGGTTTGGAGTACCTAAAAGAATGAAGATGATGACGAAAGGATGATTCTTGCCGTCTATCTTTGTTCATATATACACTTCTATTTATATTTCAGTTTTCCGTTTTTAATTCGTTTTGAAAAAGTTTAGTATACTTTCAGGCGAAATATTTCAAGTTCAGGAGCTACATATTTCTAGGCCTGCTGGCATACTCTGCATACTGCCGACGTTCAACTTGATAGAGCTATCGGTTCTCGTACTATTCAATGAGACATAAGTTCCGATCAGCCAGTTAAGATATTACTAATTAACTAGATATCATTATTTTCTATCTGGGAATAGAAACGACGCATATATAAATATAACGCTCATACAATTAATAAATTGAGCCAACAAAATGCATATACGAATCTTGATGGTTTAATGTTGAATATTATTTAGATAATTTAATGTCAATAAATTAAAAAAAATTGCAGTATTGGATGACTGACTCTATGACAAATAAAATCGAACTTGCACGGCAGCATTGCACGGATAAAGGCTGCAAAAATTGAACTTTTGTTTTTGTTTTTGCTTTTTTTTTCTTTTTTTTTTGGGTTATTTGGTCACCTTTGGTATAAAGCAATAGTAAAAACTTAATGGAGATTTAAAATGTATTTCAGTTATCAGTAAATAGCTGCTTAGTCAACAGATCGATCAAGGAATTGTTTGCAACATTTCCCATTAAATTAAAACCTAATCGAGATATATTTTTGTTTTTTTGCAAAAATGCAATATTTCTACGGTAAGTGAAAATATAAAAAAAAAAAAAAAAGAAAAATGCAAGAAAAACATTAAGACGCTTTTAAATTATTTATAAAAGAAAGGGCGAGAGTGACGTTGATGCGAGATTAAAAAAACTTGTTAAAAGCAACAGTTGCTGTTTACTAAACACTATTATGATTACTCTGCTCTAGTTAATGAAGTTTCTCTCTAATGAACTTTACCGAAAATGAAAGATTTCAGTTAAAATTTAATTGTGCAAGGAAAAGCAAAAAGCGAACCAAAAAAAAAAAAAAACAAAAAACGAAAGATAACTAAGCAGTAAGAAAAAAAATTCCCAAAAAGCATTCTATTTATGTATGTATATGCAAGTAACTGTGCAGACACTCTTTCTCATTTCAAAGCTAGCATACAATTGCCCTCACTCGTGAAATCATTGTTGCCGCTGACGGTCTGGGCTGCTTTCAGTACTTTTTGATTTCAATTGTTGCGTTATTTGTTTGTTTCCGCGTTGGTGTTAAAGTGTAGCGCGATAAAAAGTATCTCTTTATTCTTTCCTTTTTTTTTTTGCTTTTTACGAATTTTGTTTGTAATTTTTTTTTTTTTTTTAAATTAAGGTAAGGTATGTTGCTTTGAAAATAATTTTTTTGTAACTTCTAAAGAAGTATTTATTTGAAAATTTTGCAATAAAAATTAATTAAATGTCGTATGTGAGGTTATTGTAGAGTGTGGTGGATTGGATTTTAATGAAGAACCAACAATCAGACAAAGAAGTCAGCATCGCGCAAAGCTTTTCTTATTTTTTATTTTATGTAAACAAACAGCTAGCGATTGTGCCGTTCGGCGTAAATGAGTATTTGAAATTTTTCTCTTAGTTCTTTACGCGGTGACGTATCGTATATATATTTGATTCTCTTAAAATTCAAATGTTCCATTAGGTTGATATCTAGCGGACACATTACGATACACAAAGAAACTGCAAACAAAAATTAGATTGCGGTATACATGGAAACTTTTAAGAGGCACCAACTTGTTTGCTTTCAAAAGAATTTTCGATTTAAAAAGATGAAAATATGTCCCGTCTCTTCTAGCATATGTATTTTGTATAATGAGGATATAGAAAACAAAAGAAAGGTATCTATAAATGGGCAAACGAGCTCAGTAACAAGAATTTTGCTCAGATTTGAAATATGAAACAAACACGTTATCGAAAAGTCTCATAAGTCATACGCCAATTGATTCAACAGATTCAAAAACGCAACACTCTTCGTTCGTTTAGTGTTTTACCGGTTTCAAGGTAAACAATAAGGAAAATTCTCTTTGCGTAGACAGCAATGAACTGACTTTTGCCAATGTAAATAAAAATACTGTTGAAAATTTCAAGAGAGTGACGTGCTTATCCCGTCAATAGGCTTTTCGAATTATGGTTGAATTCATTAGTTAAGACTTCATGCACTGACGTGCATGTCTCTGGACGCTGTTTATCAGTGGCAGACGACAGGCAATTGTTTACAGACTACGAAATTTTCCAACGACCTCCCACCTTATTCAGTTTGCGATTTGTCCTTGCCAGCGTTGCGTTATAAAAGTAATGGTACAGTTGTTTTACTTTTCACCATCGGATATGGGACTTAAATGCAATAATAAATCAATTCCATCCAATTTCATCTTCCATCAAGAATTCTTCTTCTATATGTGAGAGTCTGAGTCAAAGACACATTCACAATGCTTTACCTGTCGACGCATCTGGCGACAGGCGAAAACATTAACAACAAGTCGCGGAGCATTTCGGCGAAAAACGAATGAACGCAAAAATGTCACAACGAAGTTAGGTATCGCTAACTGGCTTGTAAAGTGGAATATTTGCGGAAGTCGAGTCAAGAGAGTTGAAGCGAGCTACTCAAACGGACAAGACCAGCAAAAGCATTGTAGTACCAAGTTCCAGTAAATAAGATCTTTGCAATCCTAGAAGGCACATTTCAGTGGTATAAACTTGGTCTTGAAATCAAAGTCTTAGTCAAATAAATACTTCAACTCATACGTGACATTTTAGGTTACAACATGTTACATGTTACTTTTAGAATATTGGCTGTGCATTTTTATATTTTCCTACTGCGCATCCTTCATTAATGACGGACGCAATTACTGACAAATGGTTACAACAAAATGAAACCAATTTGCTATTTGGCCTAACAATCGATAGAGGAGACGACCCAAGAAGAGTATACATATTTGCAAGAGAAATATTTTTGCAACTTGTTTTGGAAATTGGTCTGTGAAACCGTAAGGTTTAAGCAGATATGCCATAAATTATAAGAGAAATTTATTTATAGGGTGCACAATTTTGGCTTTCAAAAGTAGGCGTATTCGGTAATCCTGGGTATATTGCTTTTCCAAGTAATCTTTTTAAGGCCTACGCCGTCATGCCGCTGACTTGCAAAACATAGCACGTAGTTTTTGTTTTTAACTTTAAATGAGTTGATTTGTCTACCGAAACACACCAGCGGCGGGAGTTTTCATTTTTTCGAATCGTAACGCAGACCACGGCATTGGCATCAACGGCAAAACTGATTATTCATATTGTCTCCATTCGAAGAGATCAGCTGCATGTGTATGGTATGGTCACCATTGAAAGCTATCGGTAAAACTAGGTGCAGCTAGGGCGATGATTAAGCGCAGAACACCCGCAACATATGAAACGACAAAATAAAGGAAATCTTGCAGCACGACAACAAAAAGCCGATCTAATTGCACCTTTTCGTATGGCTTTTTATGTTGATATCACGCTCATGCTTCATTAGCTCAACACTTTGCTTTCTTAGAGTTAACTTCAAAAAACAAAAGTAAATGGATCTATTCCAACAGTCGACTCTTTCATCGTGAGGCTTTTTATCGTAATAAAAGTTATACGAAAGGTGAAAGGGTGGAGCTGAAAAAACCAAAAAAAAAAAAAAAAACAAGTGGGAATACGACATTTGGGGAAGACCACCCATTAGACATCCTACACCTCTTCGTCTAGTACAGTGAATACGAGTTTTGGTGACAATACACCAAAAATAGAATATTACTTTCATGTGAAGGCGCACTTTTCATGAAAGCCCTCACATCAGAGGATACGCGAAACGTCATATCCAAAACTACATTTGTTGACCAAAGATTTTTTATTTTTCAGCGATTTCGGTCATTAAGGAACTACAAATTAAACTTTCTCGCTATTGAAGGTTTTGCTTGTCATGATAACCTCTGTATACAGTGGGTTCGAATAAATAGATCTATGCGATCCAAAATGCTTATGGTTAATTTTCTTTGCTAAGTTGCTAGTATGGACCAATTTTCATCATAAAATGTTAAAAATTAAACCTTTTTGTTAAGGGCTTACTATTCATGGGAAACTTTACCATGGAACGGGACCCAAGAGGTAAATCCATGTGGTTTATACTTAAACTTCATTCTTGTATTAAATTACTATCTTGAGAAAATTTCTACAAAGATTTATATTTCATGAGAATCCTTTTATGCGATGGGATCCAAACGTTAGACCTACCTCGTCCAAGTAGATGAACTTGATTTCTGCTATTATGAACCAGTTTTTACTATGAAATGCTAAAAGTTCGACTTTTTTACCATATAAAAATTCAGTCATTGGAGGAGGAGGTTCAAAAAATTGTGCCGTCCGACCCCAATTTTTCTCACCACTCTAGAATGCTGCAATAGTATTATTCTAACTAACTACTAAATAACTACCTTTCAAAATAAGTCGTTGTATGGGTAGTGGCCGAAGAAGTGATGCAATCCGAACAAAAATTTTCGCCGTTGAGCCAAAGCACGTCAATATACGAAATTTCATTAAAGTACCTCAAAAGTTGCGACCTGTACGTAGAGCACAATAATGCATGGCAGACATCGCAAGGACAGGCGGACAGGCATGCTTAGATACATTCAGAAAATAATTCTGAATCAATCGGTACAACAAAAGGCGGGTCTATATTAAACTCTTCTGTGTGTTCCATACCTGCACTTAAACTTAACATATCCTGTGCCCCAAGTGTTATTGGGTATAAAGAGGAAAGTTTCCATGTGGCTATGATTGACAAAAGTTATTGATCTGACCGGGCCGTTTAAAATGCCGCGGTGGCGTCTATAGATAATAAATATTCGTTACCGTGATGTGTGAGCTGATGGGTATTCAAGATTCGAGTCGAATGCAATTTTCTGAGCAGTGTTTTATAGAATTTACTTTGCACTTATCTTTGAAGGCAAAAAATATGAAAACAAAAACACAATTACGACAACAACAACCACAATAAAATAGTGATTAAAAATTTTTTTATGCAAATGATTTAATGAAATAATGGAATATTTATAAATTGTCATAATCGGTAGCGTGCTGTGTTTAGCTGACCGCAAGATACTTTACACAATACATCGGTCAGTAAGTTTCCGAACAAGAAAAGCAAGAAACTCCATCATAACTAATGATTGAAATGGGATGCGGTTTTCTCAAGCGTCGTTTGTCACTTTCTGGAAATGAAAAGCGATTTCCTGTTCGAGATGATGCCTATATGTCGGTGCCGAGGCTTGGCGGCCAATATGTTATTTAGGACTTTTTTCTTCACATAAAAATCATTTATTTTGGACAAAAGCAAAGAGGAGGCAACTTGTAAACCTTACATGCATACATACATCCCATACCACTTGTGGTACCAGGTACGTTAAGTTTGGTCTAGAAGAGCTACAAATGCGCTCATCTTTCTTGTTGAACCGATCGATTCAAAATAATTTTGCGATTTGATTTGAAGTGCTTATCCTCTTCTACCGTCTATCCCTCTGCAATACCTTCATTTGCTTCTTGCTTGCATTAACTAATTTACGACATTTTGGACAAATTTGCTTAGAAAGCCATTTTAGACTTTCACACGCATTGTCAATCTTGTGGCGCTTGTAAACTGAATTTTACAAAACTCAACGAAGAACGTAAACTCTACTTGAACGTAAGCAACTAATTTTTCGAGATTCTTTCTAAAAATACATATAACCAGATCATGTCATACATAGGTGAAAGTGAAATAATTCAAAAGTTTTCAAATGCAATTACATTAGAAAATATTATATATAATTATTACGGCCCTAGAGTGTACTGAATAATTTAGTTGGTATTTTGCGAACAACCAGAACAGGTAAGTATAGGAGTCGCATTTTGCTGTTGTTAAGCCAAGTGATTGAAATAAAGCAGCTAAATAAACAAGTCAAGTACCTAATAAGTGGTTGGATGTAAACAGAAAAGCATTGCTTATACTAATAAAGTTATCTTTCTAACTTACCGCACTATAGTTGTAAGAGTTGGAGTAAAAAAAAAGCGAAAATATTTAAAAAACAATTTTGACTAGCAATTGAGTCATCGTTCACAGTTCGCGAAGAATACGGTTCTTAAATTTGTGTCGGCCGTGTTTTAGGCGTTACATGAATAATATGATGAAAGTAATGGACTTTTCACATTTGAGTGACGCTTATACTTGGAGAGCAGATTATTTTCTCTTATTTTCTCGATAATATCGGGCAGGTAGAGATGTAATAGCTACAACTTTCCAGTGCGTGTTTTCTATTAAAAATTTGTAATAAGAATTTTCAAGAAATTTGTATATTTTCATTTATTTTATTTACTGATTGTAACTGCCTTTGTTATCCGACTTGGACCGGTTTCAATGTTAAGGCTTTTGCAATTAGAGCCTCGATAATCACTTTTGCTCCATTATCTCATTTCTTTTTATACCCATCACAGCAAGATGCTGGTATACTCATTTTGTTTTTTTCCATAATATATGTAACACCCAAAAGGAAGCTACAGAGACGCTGTTTAGCTTTGTGTGTCCATCTGTCTGTTTTTGTGGTGTGTGTTGTTGGCACTCTTCTGGTCGCAAAAACGAAGCTATCGCCTTCAAATTTAGTAGAAACATTGGAAGCACGCAGTGAACGGAACGTCGTTTTTTTTAACAACAATTTTTGGATTTTTGGTTCTTACGCGAAAATTATAAAAGTTAGAAGTCTGTAATTTTTCATATTTACTGTGTGGGAAACATCCGCCATGCCCACACAAGGTTACAAGTGACTAAATTCGTTTTTTTTTTTTCACTTTTTTGAAGTTTTATGCTTATTTATCATAAGACAAAGAAGACCGAATGTTTAAAACCGTTTTGCACATTTCTTAAATGAAGATATATTATCTGCCTAAAAATGGGTTAATCTTAAAATGAATACGATAGACACCGCGATCACTTTTTTCTTAATAATACTAGCGATATGGGTATCAAATAAAAGAACTTGGAGAGTAGAATGCGAAAATCGTAGTGGTGGGTATGCGAGACTCGGCTCCCGCCGAATATAACTTTCTTACATGTTTTTTTTCTTCTTTGTCATACCTGAAATGATAGTTTCTGTAATGATTTGTTGTTGCTGTGTTAACTCTCTCTTAAAAAAGGATTTGTTAAATTTCGCAACAAACAAAAAATAAACCTTTGCGATCCAAATTTCTTATAGTTAATTTACTAAGGACAAATTTTCGTCATAATGCATTAAAAACTAGATCTTTTTGCCTTATAAAGGCTAATTTTTCATTACAACTCTTCTATTGATTAAGATCCAAAAAATAGATCTGTGTGGTCCAAAATTGTTAAAATGAATTTGTATATCAAATTATTATTATGAACGAATTTTCTTAAAAAGTTGTGAAACTTTGGCCTTTTTACCATATAAAAAAGATTCAGTTTTCGTAGGAACGGTTATATGGCAAGTGGTTCAAAAAATTACCCTATCCGATCCAAAGGCTTTACACCATCCCCAGAATGCCGAAATCCTATTACTCGGTGCTTTATCACGAAATTCGAAAAATTACATTATGCAGACAGACACCAAACAGAAAGACGGACAGGTAAACTTAGGTGGATCTACGTCAAATCTCTCGGGATGCTACAAACGTTCGCACAAACTTAATACAACGCGTACCATATGTGAAGATATAATTTTATTGAACTTAGAATTCATCATTGTTTTGAGGAGACTTGCATCAATGGTAAATCATGCCAAAACGTTTGACCAGTGCATTAGATAAGAAAACCTAAGGACTAAGAGAAAAATTAAATTCCTAGAGACATAAGTTAAGTCGATTCAGAAGATAATTCTTAGCCGGGCGATGTATTAAGTGGCAGATCTATTTTACGTTCTCTTGAGTTTGACAAACATCCGCACAAGCAATCACAAGTAGGATGGGGTATAAACAGGAAAGACAATTTACAAGAAACAAGTTAAAAAATCAACAAATTTTACATTATGCTTTTCTCAGAGCCGGCACTATACTTACCATTCATACCATACATCACACTATATTTACCATTTGATGAGAACGTTAATGCTACAGATTCTTATGGATATAAAAAGTGGTAGGGTGGGTAAGAGAACGGTATTGCGCCGTTTTGAAAATTTGTGGGAAAAAATTTGAATGCCAGCCAAAGAAGTATGGGCAAGCCAAAGGCAAGAGTAGTTTTAAGCTGAATAGAGTAAAGATATGAGGCCCAAAGTATTGGGAACCATAGGTATCTTATTGCGCAAGAACAACGTAGAACCGCTGGTCGCTGTTTTACTGCTTGCAAAATGTGTTTGAAGAATGTTTCGTGTATGACAGAAATAATAATTGTCGAGTTGCCCAGAAGAAGGAAATGGTCTATATCTCTTTTCTACTCCCCATGAATCATGGGAGCCCCTAATTTGTGGGAATTGTCCATTTCGCCGGGGAAGCCGGTTATCACTTTGCATTTAACCGGCGTGTCAAAGGTTACATTTTTGAATACCTTGCAAACGTATTTATGTTATATAGCATAGCAAACGCTCGTGTGAAGAATAACAATTTTTTGTAGCTTAGACGAGGAGACATTTTTTTCGTGCTATTATTTTATGTAAGTTGTTGAGTGCTTGTAACATTCTATTCTCGCATGCTAGAATTTCTCGAATTATTTCATACTACAATATAATAGTATAAGTTTTTAGTTCTCAGAAATGACTCATTTTAAAGATATGTATGTAAACATATTTTGTTAAATCAAGTTTAATATAATAAAAAAAAAAAAAAAATAATGATAATTTCCTGTAAAATTATACAAATTAAACTTTCAATTAGAATGCGAAATTACAACAACTAAAAAAGAAAATTTATTTAAAATTCGCTGTCATTAATCTTCACAGTTTCACATCGTTCGATGAGAAGTGCACAATATATATAAAACAAGTAAGAAAGTGATGTCAGTCTCAAAACGAATCTTTAATACCCACCACACTATATCTACATATTAGAATAGCGGAATATGTTGTTACTTGTTCAATATCTATAATGACATGTCAGCTGTCCGTAGGAAGTATTTATAACAGATTTTTATTGGCATAGGACAAGTCTGCGATTGGCGCAATTGTGGTAAATACCGTGTAAGTCTGACAATTAGATACCCTACATGATTTCGCGTAATACAGTTATTCGCTTGTTTTGGTGATATTGCATTAAAAATTATACATTATTTTCATATGAAGACAAACTTTGCATGAGAGTCCGCATATTGGAGGATAGTCAAGATGACAATTGACTGAAATTTGGCGAGCCACCGAATTCACCTATCAACTATTTTGTTACCTTTCAGTTTTTTTTGTCATAAAAGATTACAAACTGGACTTTCTCGTCATACACGTTAAGGTCAAGGAAATAGAAAAATAGAACAAATACGATTCAAATTCCCTACAGTTAATCTTTTTGCTAAATTGCTGCTATGGAAAAATTTTCATCTTAAAATATTAAAAATTAAATCTTCTTTCGAGGGCTACTTCTATTCATGAGAATTTTTATATATTTCGAAGTCCAAGAAATAGACCTAAGTGGTTCAAATTTCCTCCGCCTACATTTGATTTCACATGTATTATCATTTAACAAAGGTGTGAATGTGCCTTTGTGGCACATAAGCATTTACATATCCTGAGCAAATTTTATCGAAAAATTTTGAAAATTGAAATTTCTTATAAGAGAGGTCAACAAAGTAGTCTAGTCCGAACCATTTTCAATGGCGTTCGTCCTCAGGGCAAAACACGTAAGTGTACTAAATTTCATTAAAATATCTCAAAAATTGCGACCTATAGGATGAACACAAGAAGACATTGACAGACTGATAGAGGGACAAATAAGTTTATATTGATTCAAAAAATGATTCTAAATCTAAACGTGGGTGTTACGTATGTCCGCACTAACTTAATATACTACATACCATAAGAGGTGTAGGGTATAATTAATCGAATTAAATCACAACAATATCGGTCGGAAAGTAACGGACAACGGACAAAACATATATCGACGAATCAGTTCTTATTGAAGTGGAATCTGTTTACTTAAAAGCAACTTTAATGTGCATTTCTACTCGCGTTGAATACGATAGAAAAATCGATAATTATAGCATAATATATGTTAATATGCATACGTAACATCCATGACTGCATCGTAATTCGGCGTACAAAAATTACGAACTTAACCCCCCCCCCCCCCCCACGGGACATGTCTTAGTAGATAAGAAGTTTTGTTGTACAAGTGTTTGTTTACGCTTATGTGTGTCATCTTTATAGAGTTTTTTTCTTCTTCTATTGAAAAACTAAAAAAGAAAAAATATAAAATTGTTTTCAATTGTCTTAAATTTTACCTAAAGGGTTCTAAAACTAGGTGCATTTCGAGTGACGCTCAGTTATGCATATTTTGATATCAATTTAAGCAAATCACTTATTTGCATAATACGGGAGGTGTCGAGGACCAGGTGTGTTGCAAGTGTATGTTTTATTAGTACCATTAGTACATTTATACAGACCGCATTCCTTAGCTTGCTTACACTTTTTCTATTTGTTTTGTTGGTGGTTTTCTTCTTATTGTTGTTATTGTTATTGTTATTATTATTATTATTATTATTATTATTATTTTATATTATTGTTGCTATATATTGTTGTTGTTTATGGGACAATCAAGACGCGCTTTATGATGTATTGTTTGTTTTTATTTATATATAGACGATTGTGTGTGCGATTTTGATGTGCAAATACTTATATGCATGCACCTGTACTGAATTTCAATGTGATTCACGCCAGACTTGCCATACAAATCATTTTAATTACTTAACTAAGTGTACAACTTTTGTTTTTCAACGCTACTATTCAACCAACACAAATTCAATGCAGGCATAGTTGTAGGTTATTGCGTTGTTTTGCACTTCATAAAAGAGTATATAGCCATGTCCGCAAAAGGCTAATAACAATAATGCAATTTATCGCAGTTTAGTGAACTTTTTATCAAAAATGGTTAATGATGTGTGGGCACGTTCTGATTTTTCTCTTTTTATTTTATAATAACTCTTCTTAAGGACTGACACACGCTTTCGTATTATTTCGTATATTTATTAAGAGTAATTGATTATAATTTTCTTTAGGGATTATTTTATGTCCCTGCGTCGCATGCATAAATATAATATAATAAATTTAAAAAAAAAAAAAAAAACACAAAAAACATAAATGTGAAGCGAAATGAAGAAAATGAATTGCAATCACAAGCGGAGAAGAAATAAAATCATCGTTTTAAGGTCAATGTGCTTTGCTGCCTATCTATAAATATTTCTTCTTTCGTTGTAGAACAATTTCATACATCTGAAGATTATGGAATCTTAATAATTGTATTAAACTTCACTAAGCACAGCTATTATAATAAACGGAATCTGTTATATCGGTAATGCATATGTTTCATGAACAAAATTCTACACATACTTTATGCATATTGTAAGGATGAAAATGCATACGCAACGATGATGAATGCGACATTTTTCCAACAGTTTAGCTTGCCTTTTCTTATAATATTCAATATCCATTTATGGTATCCCAAAAAGGGTTATGTTTAAGCTTTTGCTTTTTTTCAGTAGGTTTAGATTTGCGGTTAAAAAAAAGTTAGTTTAACAAATGGAATCTTTTTCTCAACGCGTGCTGCAAATTGTGTATATCAACTACAGGGGCAGGGCATATGAATGGTACAAAAATGTCAAAGAAGCCCAGTTACGTCATAATGAATTGGTTCCGTTTCAGAAAAATGTCGCATGCTTCTTAGAGAGTTATATGCTTGTAGCTTCTATTGTATTACTTCTAAACATTCCGGTTGATATCTTGGAAGAAAAAGCCCACCAAATGAATAAGGCCAGTATTCACTTGCCATGGTTCCATTTAATTCTTCCCTTTTCACAGCTAAGATATATTGGGTCAATCAAAAACACACTTAACTGAAAATGCATGCAACACTGGTTCCAGGCTTAGCTTACTTGTTCGAGAAATTGTTAACGAATATTGAATAGAATATGTTGAAGGCTGATTGAAAGCATACAATAAATGCAAGTAATAAATAGGCGAAAAACGAGTGCGAACGAGCTCTTAATGTAGAACATGCGCACTATCTCAATCAGGCGGGAAGAGGAAAAAATTGCAATCAGGCGTTAGTCTTATACATTATTACCATCACACCCTTCACGATATATGAGAAGGCGGGATTGGCCCTTATTTCTCTGAAAGTTTCTGTAATGCACTTTGTGGCAAATAGCCATAAACAGTTTCTTTCTTTCTTTACGCTTTAAATAACAAGCAACCGGATTTATTATTATTATTATTGTTATTGTTATTATAATTTATTAGATGTATTTTATTTAGATCAAAGAAATAAATTGTAGGACTAAAAAGTAGGATGAGTATTAGCAAGCAAGGCTATTGGATCTTTTTTTTTTGTTTTGAAAGCCAGTGTTAACGGTTCGTCTAGCCGCTTCTATTGATGTTACGCTCTCCAGGCACTTTCAAAGTGTCCATAGAGTCTTCAAGTGTCTTCGCGAGACTTGTGATATTCACAAAGTTATATATGTTTAATCGTAAAATTCTATCCAAATTGGGAAACTAGTTTTCTCAAGGATGCATTGGTGTGCTGCAATGCTATGACCAAGGCGGATTCTTGCAAATGATCTTGATCTTGATTTTTATTTTGTTATTTTTCGATTTTTATAACCATTTTGTGCATTCTTAATGCCGCTCTATTTAAGCAAAGTCACGAATACCGAGAAGTACACATCGTGGGGTAACTTCACGTTACTTGTCTATTAGGTTGACGAAAAGGCAATAACGTATTTCAAATTTTTGTGGCGACTGGTTTGGTATCGTTGTTACTATAATTTGTCATCAATGTCGTTGAAAAATATTTGTTTGCAAAAAAAAAAAAAAAACACACTTTACAGTCATGGCATAGAAAACACTTTAGTAAAATTTTTAGCAAGTACTTTGCTTTATCGTTCGTACTTTGGAATATGTTATGGTGGCACATTTGCCAAATCGCTCCATATATAAATATATATATAAAAAAAAAAAAAAAACACATCACATTTGAATTAAATTTATGAAAATATATGTATATATGTCAGTATTTCAAATACTTCAAGCACACATATTAAGATAACATAAGTGTATGTACTAATATGTCTGCTCGTAAAAATGCAAGTGTACAAAAATCTATTTCAAGATATATTTAAAGCATAAAGAAAACTTTAAGCCGAGTGTTTTAATAGTCATCAGGCTATTATTTTTTAAAAATAACTTATTGCATATGACCTCATCACAGAAGCGTGGAACATATAAATAATCAAAAGTGAATTCATCTTAGTCAGTCATACATCACAGGATGGCTATTAGGCACATGTAGAAGAGGATCAAAAATGTAACGCGCTTTTCGAAATCGTTCAGAGTAAACAGGAAAAGTTAGGAAAAAGAAAGAGTCCCTCTTAGCCAGCCAGCATACCAAGCCAACCGGGACAATTTGTGCATCGAATTGTTCGATGCTCCTGGCAAAAAGTTATATCAAGTGATCAAGTCATAGAAGACAATATGTTGAAGTTCAAGTTTTCTCAAAGGCATTTTCTAATTATTTTCCAGAATGGACGGAGCAGAAATTACAGAGTGTTACGGCTGTGACGGGGTAGTTCGGCTCTTGTGCGCAAAGTTTAATCGAATGCGCGAAACTTTTTTATATTCTAGCGTAACTAGTATCTCTATTAAAAAAAAGAATTTTTCACATTTAAAACAAAGTTACACCGCTACACGTATTTACTTAGAGTGAACCGAGTCTTTTAATAAAGTTCATTACCATCATCAAAGGAAAACTGAATCATTTATTTAAAAATTAAGTACAAATAGTATAAGTCGCATGCGAGAAACTAACTGAATCGAGAGATATGGGAGAGAAAATTTTTGTAAAATTGTACTCACTTCACTATTTGTAATATAAATAATTGAAAACTTGTAAAAAAAAGGAGAATATTAACCATAACAGAAATAGCAGCGTAGTTGCACTCTTGCTTTGCCAGCTTAAAAACAATTGCGGTACAACATTATCCAGTTGTTAATGTACTGAGCAGTCACAGTTTCAGTCACAAATTAACCAGTAAAATAACAAGTTGTTCGTGTGGAGTTAGCGGTTAATAATCACTAAAACAAAAAACAAAAAAATCAAAGAATAGTAGAAGCAAAAACAAATATATATATATACATATATATATATATATGATATAAAAATAAAAACAAATATATATATGTATATATATGCGCGTAGGGATATTTTATTTGCAATTAAAAATTAAAAATTGAAAATTGTCAATTAAATGTTACCCATACTCTCAAATAAGTGCGCAAAAATTGCTCGACATTTTGTAAATTGTGGGCGTGTTGAGAAATTTTGTTTAAAGAATATTTTTTTTCACTCCTTGGAACATATTTATATTGAATTTCATGTCAATGCTTGTATCAAGACATCAAAGTTCATATGCGTGCTTACATGTAAATTACCAATTATTACTTAAAACGTTTTAAATTTTCTAACATTTCTGAGCATTGCCTTCCTCTTTCGAAACTTTAGGCGTAGACTATGCGCATTTTAAAATTGAGTTTGTGAAATAGCGCTAACGATGTAATTATACATTATTAGAACAAATCTCTCTATTGAGAATGTGTAGATCACAAGGACGAATTGACAGACGCCTAGACAGACAAAAAAAAACTAATAAATAAATAGAAAAAAAACACAAGTCCCGTACTGTTACGTTATCGGTTTTTGAGAAATGTGTTACAAATGCCGCAACAAAACTGGCATATCGCCATTGGTTGATGGTAGCAATAAAGATATAATAACCGAGAGAATATATTACAGAAAATAGTTAAATTCCCGCAGATCTTCAAAAGAATACAATTTTCTAAACGTTTTGCATATAGTAAACAATAACGTGTAATAAACAAACAACAAAACAAAAAAAGGCCATAAATAAATAAGTAGAAAAGAAAAACTTAAATAGTAAAAGACAAATCATGTCGACAATCATTAATGATGATGTTGAAAAAAATGCTAGCAACGAAAACACTCACACAAGTACGTTGACCGTCGAAATCCCAATAATACCGATTAGCACAACGAGTAATGAGCATGCTGATATAATAGCTAGCCCTCCGGTGACGGTAACTGCAGCAGAGGCATCTAAGGATACCACGGATACGGCTGCAATCGTTGTTAAATCGAATAATAGTGAAAATAATAATAACAATAATAATGCCAATCTGCAACAAGATCAGCAACGGCAACAGCAGCAACAACAGCCAAACACAAATACCACTATCACCACCACCATGACCATCAGCAGCAAAGGTAATAAAAGAAAAAAACCAACAAAAAGCCTAATAATCCATTCACTTTTACCGGTCATTAGTTTATAAGCATGACTTTATAATAACAAAAATCATAACAATAATAACAACAACAACAACAACAATAACAACATGAGCTCTGATCAACATGATCGTGAAATTAATTTAGAAATTTTATTATTTATTTCAAATAAAAAGGAGAAAAAATAAAAAAGCAAATGCTTTTACATGAAACACGAAAAACCACTTTTTTCTTTTAACATCCATCACTACTTAACTAGCAAACGGTGATTACGGTTATGACGATGATGACGACGATGATGATGATGATGATGGGGTTGTTGCCGATAATAGCAAAGCAGACAACCAGACAACCAGACAATTTATAATCATGAAGTTTAATTAGCGTTATCATTAGCATTCTCATTATCGTTGTTGTAATTGTTTAGTAAAAGTTTTTACTTTTTATTTTTCAAAATTTGTTGCTTTTTTTCTATTTAATGCCTGCACAAATTAAATCATGTTTGTTTTCACTTGTAACAACGCTTTCCTTCGTGCAAAACAAACACAATCTTATTTAAATTTTCCTTACGAGCGGTAAAAATTGGTGAATATATTCGATTTGTTACACAGTTCGTATACGAAACTTTTGTGAAAGTATTTGAAATAAGATTTTTTTTCTTTCTTGATTTACCCTCATGTCGGATACACTACACTGCCGATCACACATTCTCGGATTGAATGGAATGCGATTGAATGGAGGCTTTAAAGGAATAATTTTCTAATAGAGTCTTGTCTTTCTCAACAAATAGTAAATAGTGTATATAACAAAACCCCATTTACTGGGCTCTCAGATAGTTCTTTTTAATGCTTTCAATCTTGCGGAATTCACCTTGCATTCCAAATCATCATTCATTCCATTAAATATTTCACTCATTTTTCTCGCTTCTTTCTTTGTTAAAGAGCACAAAAAAGTGATTGAAAGATGTAAAAAATCCTATGTAAGCCTTGCATTCACCAAAGTAGTTCACATTTCACGCGACAAAGTGAATTTTCGCAAAACTAAAAATATTGCATTAAATACTCGTCTAACATGTCCATATGGACAGATGCCTCAGAGGAAGCCGTTCGTTTTCAAATCTTATACGACTAAAGTAATTAGCAATCGATTAAAGTAGCAGCAGGACCAGCGAATAAGACGCTGATTTTAAAAATGCCGCCTTCACGGCAACGTCAAACTCACGAAATAATAATTTCGCTCAATTTCGAATATTCCAGCAGTCGCTCACTTTCATACTAGGAACGAATGTCATTTGACTCCCTTCGGCTATTTACTAACCCATTAAAGGAAACGGCCGCTACACCTACATCCCGTCAATTATGTGTCTATAAAATAAGTTACGTCCGCTTTTTCTTGCCTTGCTTTTTAAGGGAAGACAACATAACTGAACAATTTTCAAAATTAACGAACAAATATTGGCGTAACGATGCACCTACAGTAGCTTAGACTGTAATGCATGAATTTTAGCATAATTTGACAGTTCATTTAACTTTGTCCGTCTGGTCGGTTATTTAACGTTTTTTATTTAAGCAGATTATGCCCGCAATGCGTAAAACCTACAGCTTGGAAATCCTAGCAACATTTGCACGGAATCTCTAAAAGTTCATGGGAAAAGGTGTACACCACTCATTAGGTTATATGTATATATACAAAAAACGTAACGCTGGCCTTTTAGATCACATTTGTAAATTACCCTGACTATGCCCACAATGCATAAAAACTGTAACTTGAAAATCCTAGCAGCATTTGCACGGAATCTCTAAAAGTTCAGAGGAAAAGGTGTACACAACTGTTTAGGTTACTATATGCATGTATATAAACAAAAAATTGTAACTTACGTTGATCTAGGATGGATAATAGTTCCTAGGCTCAGTTAAAAGGCCTAGCAGATCAACGAATATGCTCGCATTAAATGTACATTCAAATATTTTGGAATTCAAATATCTTGGGTTAAGATGGTGGGTATTAAAAATTCGCGGCAAGGCGAATACGACTTTCCCACTTGTTTGATAATAAAAGAAATAAAAAGAAAAAAAGTCCATTCATCATCGTGGAATGCCGACCATTTGTACATAACAGAAAACAAAAACAAAGAGGGTAATAGCGTAAAACTATGAGAGCGCGAGTAAAAGCGAAAGTTCCACTTAATTGCTGTAGTTTAAATTCATTTGATTAGAGTCTCAGTAATCGCAGAAAATATCTTATGCCTAAAACTCTGTAAATATCTATGTATACATAAATACGTATATATTTCATATATTCATATATACATATATATATATATTGCTTGTATATATGTAATGATGGTAATGAATGAATGACTTCTAATAGATGCTATCAGCTTTAATTTTTTTCTTTTTTTTTTTTTTGCAAATTGGGTTATAAACCGATTTAAGGCAGTTTTTAATTAAAAAACATAAAAATTATTATAAAAAAATTCCACAGCAATTAATAACAAAGATCACAGTTGAAATGCCTACAAATTTATTATTAGATTCATCTCTACGAAAGCAATAAATTAATGACATTGTCTTAGTGGCAGCTTAATGCAATATATTGTGAGTAACTGTCATAATAGATTCAATGTTGATCGCATACCCTGCCCGTTGCTATACACTGCTACATATATATATATATATATAGATCGGGAAGCATTTTCACCTATTTAAATATATTCGCCTGAAATCGAAATAGAAAGTTCTCACCAAGTAAGACAAAAACATTCAAAAATCGAGCAAATGTAAGTGAAACGTAACATCTAACCTTTGATTATCGACCGATTTCATAGTTATGTTCACGTCGCAATTTTTTTAAAGTGTTTTTATAGCGGATCAATTATAGATATAGAATACAATTTTGAAAGTCAAGTCAGTTTTTCAATGTCCTAATGAATGTATGTCTGATGAGTGTTTCGAAGCATCACAACGAATAGGCATAGGGCTTGCTAGACTGTGACAATAAGTATAAAGAATATTAAACGATTTTTTAACAGATTGATATTTTATTGGCGGAATCTTAACGCCTTTAATTACCGACTTCTAATTATTTCATAACAAATTTTGAACGTTTATATATAACGTTTTTGAAAAAGATTTAATCTAGCTTTAGATAGAAGATATAATGTAGAGCACTTTCGCACAAACTTTTATTATTTAGAATCATTGGGTCGATTATAACCTAACCTAAATCATCGTAAATTTCTAATCGATTAGATTGATGTCTGTACCTCGATCTCTAATCAATCTACTATTGGATATATTAAGCTTCGCTTACCTGAGGTCCTCCTCAATGACTTTATAACAAAATCATTTTAATTTATTGCAATAGAAAAAGATTTGGTGTTAAGAGGAGAGTAATACGTTTAGCACGATGTGAAAAAAATTCCTCTCTGTTAAAGCAATAAATGCTTTGTTTCTGTTTCATTTTCATTTTCGTAGAGAAAGGAACCACAAAAAATTTAGAAAATATAACGACAACTGTCGCGTTATTACGGAAGTATGAAATCGATTCTCTTGAAAATCGTAATTGAAATTTAAAAAAAAACAAAAAAAAACAAAGCAAATGTTTATTTTATTTTTTTCACAAATTCAATCAACATTCCCTTCCTTTGATAAGTCACCACGAAGTGGGTTTTCCTCGGAATATATAAAATTTATTTCTTCATAAAATTTAAATTGAATGTAAAAACAGCTGCCTGTAAAGATTTATGAAGAAGTAAATATGGTTTGCGTTTCACTTCTTCATCCAATTAAAGTAAGGCCAGCAAGCGAGATCCAGATAAAATTCGTGACAAACAGGCAGGCCGCTGCTGCACCTGCAAACTTAACTAATTAATTCCAAGTTCATCTACTGAAATTCGCTTTCGTTATCAGAACATTGTTATTATCAAAGCAACGCATATGTGGCAATATATTGTTGCTGTGTATTAAGTAATAATTCCGCTTCTGGCCACACATGCGCACCTCAACAATAAATTGAAAATACGAGTAAAACAAAATAAATGAATTGCGCAATGTGAGAACTAAATGCATATACATAAATATTTATACACTTGTATATAATTAGGGTATTATTACATTGCGTCTATGCATTAGTCCACAGCAAATACATATAAATTGGAAACAAAAATTAACCAAATCTGGTTAAACGTTACCTGCCATAAACTTTCAATCCAACTCATCTTTTTGCTTTTGTTGTGGATGTTCAAGTCGCTAATCGCGATCGCAAAAAAACCTATTTTAGCTTTCAGGTCGAAATTAGTAGGAAAGGAAATTCTCAGGCAGCGGCTTCCCTACTTTCTTCTGTAAAGAACTTTTCTGCTCCTTCCCATCCTCTAACTGAGAAATAAAATTTTCGTAATATTCAATCGAAAGATATCGGCTTGCTTTCGACTCTTCCGCGGCTTCCCCGACAAACGTGTCCCACACTTTGTCATCTCAGCACTTTCAAGACGATGCTCTGTATTTTGTAGAATCAACTGAGTGTAACTGATTGCAACCCTTCGGAAATCTTCTCAGTAGAGATTTCATGTTCAGGTACTGTTATTATAAACCAAAAACTCTCTCAAAATACGCGAAAGAGTTCAAATGAATGGAAACAATTACAGATTTTTGCGCATTTTGGACAAACCTAAAAAGCGATAAGAAAAGCGACGAGCTTTAAGATCACTTTCGGCACAATAAGCAAAATATTAAGATGATAATAATCATTAGACAGATCGCCAAATCCCGTTCGCCACGGCGATGCCATGCATAAATGCATTAATGTACTATACCATTGGTACTAACCAAGGGAACCTCTGATTTCTATGTGTGTGTCTCTCTCTCTCTCTCTCTCTCTTTTCTTTTCTTTTTTTTTATAAGCTTGTATATAACATGGTTTATATATAAGTATATATATGAGAGTACGTTAAGAGATTTTCGTTGCTAGAAGGTGTCTGCGTACCTTGTCAGAAGTTGTATTAGTGTGATAATGAGTGAAATTTCCGCAAAAAAAAACCGCTATATTTTGCAACTTTGTTACGAAAGCGGTACGTTCCGAAATAATTTGTGATATTTAGGGTCGCGATGCTTTATCAAATGGAGCAGGTGATAGATACGTTGCTGATTTCAGTTCTGAAAAGCAGGCACCTTGCTCTGGCCGATCGCACATTGGTCCGGCTGGCATTTGTTTCACTGTCTTCTGCACCCTCTTAACGATGTAAGAAGCTGTCTTCAAAAGGGATCCGTACACATCGATTCTATTTACTTTTTTCACCCACCTGAGGTGTGTTCAAATAGGTGACTTTTTAGTAGGTCAATAAGGTGACTTTTTATTTTTCTCGAAAAATATTTATTTATTCATCAGTATCCAGTTCGTCCTTCTACTTCAAAGTAATCCCCCTTAGATATGAATCAGCTTGAGGCAATCCTCGAAGCACTTCTGATATGAATTTTTTGTGTGCCTTCTGAGTGCTTTCGATTATTACCTTAACTCGTATAACTGCCTATATAACTAATTACAAATTTCTTAATAAAAATATTTTTACTAGAATTGAGTTTTTTAACTTAGTAAACAATCGTCGTTATAGGCGTTTGTAAACAAATTGGCCAGCCATTGGCGTACACTATGCCGCGCTGCCGGTACTTGTTAAATGAAATTTTAAACTTATTTTCAATTTTTTGTAATTGCGCAAATAATAGGCTGAATATTGAGTTCAAGTATTCATAAGCAATTAATTAATTTATGTTTATAAACAAAAGGATATATATATATATATGTACATATGTACATATATATATATATAATATGTATAAATGTTATATCTATTTTAATGCCTATTAGGCTTATATGTTTGCATTATATAAAGTTCGATTCAATTCGATTTCAGATAAAATGGATACCGATCCAGCGATGGCCAATTTCAAGGTGCTATTCGTATTGACACAATTAATTGGTCTGACAATGATCGTTTTAATGGGCTGCTGGATTGGTGTGCATATGGGCGGTTTGGCGGGCACCAGCAATCCATCTATCGAATTTAATTGGCATCCACTGTTAATGACCATCGGTCTAATATTCTTATATGGAAATGGTAAGTTTTCTTTTGTAATCTAAGCATTAATTAGTCTCTTCAAATTCTCATGCTAATGTAACACTTCACTAATTCACTTCAAATCAATTCAATTTAGTCAAATCTAACCACCGACGCTTTGCATTCTTCATCAAAGGGTGCAGTCATACATTTGAAGCACTCGCTGCATTTCGATTCAATGAGTAACAATTTTATCTTTGCTGTATGTTGAATTTCAGTTTCTGCATTTGCCATTGCGCTAATATGTTGAGGTCTGATTTTGGAGGCTTCTATTCATTATGGATTTATAGTGTTTTTTTTTTTTTTTTTTTTTTTTTTTTTTTTTTTTTTTCAGTAATGTCAAATCTATATATTTTTTAGGCCTACCTAGCCTTTTGCAATAATTGTGTTCATATTGGTTTCTCAATGCCAGTCGATTAGTATTCTCAAATTGTTCAGTTGTTAATGTGATCGTTTTTTTTTTTTAGGAATATGTTGAGTATGTAAATATATTTTTTTTTTGTTTTCATACCGTACACCGCGTTTGGTAAAAGGTATGTTAATTATATGTGGTTTGTATTTTGGAATCAAAGAAATGGACGTTTATATAGGTAAGAGCCGGGACAGCAGAGACGGTTATATGGCTAAGAGTTCATCCAATCCAAAGTTTTCACACCAATTTCGAATATCGAAATACTATTACTAAGTGATAATATAATAATATAATGCGTTATATTGGGAGAGGCCGAAAAAGTGGACAGATCCCAAAGATATTCAACAGCACTCACCCTTGGGCCAGAACACGTTAGCGTATCAAATTTCATCAAAATATCTTGAGAATTGCGACCTGTAAGGTGAACACAAGATAGGTGGACCGACATCGGATGGACACATGGTGGGTCTATCTCAAGACCTTCTAGATGTTACGTAAGTCCTCACACAGCTAATATACCCTCCATCACAAGTGGTATACGGTGTATTTATTTAGGGCTCAATGACAGACTTTCGTATATAGCTGAAATCAGGATTTTAAAACTGTACTTTTATAAGACTCTGAGTTTGTTTTTTTTTTTTTTGATGTTTGCATCATCTAACGATTATCTCTTAATGGGAAATTGTTATTTTCGACTTACAGCTCGAATCCGAGCTTTCCTGAAGCCGTGGCTCCGACCTACATTTGGAAAGAAAAGATCAAATATATATAAATGTCAAAGAAAATTGTGATTGATTATTATCTATGCATATTTTCAAATAATTTGTGTATCGTTTATTTTCAGCTATTTTGGTTTATCGTGGTTTTCGCTCGATGCGTAAAAAGACATTGAAATTGTGTCATGCCGCCATTCATGTTGTAGCATTTATTTTGACGGTACTTGCACTAGTGGCTGTTTTCGATTCTCATAATTTAGCACCTAAGCCCATACCGAACATGTACTCTTTGCATTCATGGTTGGGCTTGGCGGCCGTTATTATGTTTTGCCTACAATATGTGGCCGGTTTTGCGGCATTTTTGGCGCCCGGAGCTAAGCAATCCGTGCGAGCAGCTTTATTACCGATTCACGTTTATTTTGGGCTTTTCGGCTTCATACTGGCCATCGCCGCGGCTCTAATGGGCATTACTGAGAAGGCCATATTCTCTGTGTAAATAAAATACAATTAATTAATTAATAGAAGAAATTTGCAAATTTTATCTTTTTTTTATAATTTTTTTACAGAAAAGATTATTCCAACTTACCAAGCTCGGGTGTTATGGTTAACCTATGTGGTGTCTTATATGTAACTTTTGGTGCTCTAGTAGTGTATTTAGTCACTAATCCCAACTATAAACGAAAACCCTTGCCCGAGGATACGGTTCTGTTAACTAGTGCTAATGACTAGATAATCCACATATTAAATAATAAGCACAAATTTTAAACATATTTTTGTTTCTATATAAGCTAAGGTTTTGTTTATTGCATACGCCTACGCGTAGGCATGCAGAGGCGGGTGCTCAAATGTATTTTCTTTACTTTGTTTAAGTTTAATTTTTTTCTCAAAACATTGAGTTTTTGTGCACAAAATCGACGGTGCTTATAGTTAATGATGAACCAACCAAGTTTACCAAGAAACGAAAATTCATTATTTACCATGAACGTAATACCATAGCAAAATATATGTATGTTTATTAATCAAATGCATAAAATATAAATAAAATATATATCTATATATATACATATATATATATATACATATATATATATATATATATATATATATATATGTATATATATATGTGCAATGACGTGTTCTTATATGATGTTAGAAACGACTACGACTGCGACTGCTCATCTAATAATCCAACGAAAGTGTCCACAGTAAAACCAAATATGCAAATATACAAAACAAACATATATCTGTACATCTATATGTCTATATATATATAAAAACTTTTACTTTAACTATATTATATAATGCACAAATTATCTGATTAAAGAATAATTTAAAAATCATTTAGAAAATTTTCGATTTACTTAATAAACGATCTACCGACGAATACCTACCTACCTTTGCTACGAATTTTGACTTTCCAGTCATCGTTTACTATTACTGAAGGTCCAAGTAATTTGAATAATGAAATAATATAAAGAAAGACATTCGGTTACTTTTATTTGCATCGTATGAAAGAGGACCGGACAAATATAAAAATTATAATAAGAGCATAAGGTTGACCTGAACGAAAGCGAACGTAAACAGCATTCCCTTGTGTATCTGAAGTTACTCTTTGTTATACTTTCGAGAGCTGTTTAATTTTTCTAACGACAAAAGAGACTTGAACAAAAAGTTTACCTTTGTCGCGTAAGTCAATAACGTGGGCTTCTAAACGATATACAACGCGTTTAAAGTAAATTTGGAAATAACGGTGACGGACTGGCTTCGCTGTGTATGAATATCAACGCCCCTGAACGATGGAGTCAGACGAGTCAGAGCTTGCCGAAAAAGCCCAAAGGCCTGCACTTTGTACGCAGAAATGCATGGGGCGGCAGACATGAGACCAATGTTGGGACAGACAAATAAAATTAAATTAATTCGAAAAGTAATTCCAAATCGATCGATATAATAGGGCGTTAGATACATCCGTAAAAACATGTTATACTCTGCTATTATCGAAGTGATCGAACACGAACACTATACTTGCCTTTGATTATTTAAATTTTTTCAGGATATTCAACGTTTACACGAAGTTTAATAGATGTTCTATGTATTTTGCTGTGCAGTTTTTATTGTAAAAGCGCAATTTCGTTTTTTTTTAAGAATTAGGACTGAGAAAAAGCTGATAACTATTGCTCTTGGAACCTAAATTCTTCATCGACGTTGATAAAATAGGTGGGTATACTCCCTCGGCCTTTTACTGCAGTTAAGCCACGATATGTGCAGCCAATATCAAAAGAACGTAAGACTTCGGCGGTTTCTTCGGTAACTTGAATGCGGCCCGGTTCACCGGTAGTGTCCATACGTGCAGCCATATTTACAGCATTACCCCATATATCATAATGCGCCTGAGAAGATCCAACTACGCCGGCCATAACTTCGCCAGAACTGATGCCTAATTTAATTAATTAAATTATCGGTAATCGGTAATTGTTGAACAACAATAGTAATAAATTAATACCGATTCTTAGCTCAATTGGTGGCTTATCGAAATTACGGGCTTTCTGCATTGACTCATTGAAGGATTTCACAACTTTCAGAAAGTCAAGGGCAAAATTTGCCAAAACTTGCACTACACGATCTTTGTGCGTCACCGAACTTTTGTGCATATGAAAATCCCTGTCATTTTCACTGTCACTATCGTCATCATCACTATCGTAGTGACTGGAAGACACCGATTCTGGTGGACTCGGCGTTTTCGATCTCATCTTTTCCAGGGAGGGCTTTTCAGGTTCTGCTGATGCAAGACTGAACGTCGTTAGCCTTTGTATAGTTCCTTTACGTGGGTATCGATTCGGTACAAATACTGACTTAATCGATTGTAGGCTTCCATGCAAAACGCTCCCTTTTGCACTTAAGCCACACGCAGCCATATAAGTCCAATTGATAACTTTGATTTTTTCTACTTTCAGCGGATATTTATAAAAACTCAACTAATATGAAAAAAAAAAAAAAAAGTGAACGGGAAAAGTGAATAAAATAAAAGAGAATTACAATCAATTCTACTTACAACTTCATCAAAATCGCATATAATTTCATTCATCAATCGCAAATCCATCGAGTCTGTTCGCTTGTGGATAACTGTCGCGAACATTACCGCTGCATAATCGTGTTGCTCGTAGAAAGGTTCATTTTGCAAACGTTTCGTTAAATATATTTGAACTGACAAAAAGCATTAATTAACTGGTCCTCTTCGAATTGCTTATGAAGAAGCACTCACCCACATGCGCAGGCAATATATTATGCAATAACACGCGAATCGATTCATTTGTGACGTTGGAATTATCAATTTTCTCTTGCAATTGGCACCTATTGCTGTGTATGTACGCGGATATATGTATATGTAAGTATATAGATTGATTTATTTTTGTTTTTGTTTCATTTATTACATCTGGACTCGCTGCTCTAAATACTTACAAGTAATTAAATTTCGATATAAATATTATATGACGAGCGATCAGGATATGAATATAACATATTATGAGAAGGCCCCATATATGGGCAAACTCAGCGGATGCACCTACATTAGTCGATATACTGGCTTCGTAAACTAAAGAGAATTCCGTAAAGACCATTATTATATAGACTATCAGTAACGGAATAGTCAACACCAAGGATAACAAGAAAGGTATACGTGGCCAACTCAGTGCTAAAGCCACATATAAGCACAAACTTTCAGTGACGGCCTTAAAAAAATGTGAAAAATTCATTAAATCACATTTCGATTTTCTCGCATCTTTTATCACGAGAGATATCGATTTTACCCAAGAATTAAAGCACAGCGTTCGTATGCCTTCTTCCAATAAAAGAAATATAATATCATCGTCATTTTCCAGTACTGTGTTATCGCAAAGTATCTATTAAATCGCATCCACATAATGCATTCAATCGGCAAACGATACATTTGAGGTAATCGCTTTAATTAAATACTCACCAAATGAACGTAAGACGCGATTAAAATCGCCGTCATTCCCATTAAATATAATAGAGAACGTAAAGCGATCCTCCTTCCCACCGTTAGTCTACTTGCTCGCAACGCCGTTATCGAACGCCACACATATCTTTTTAATGGCAAAAGCCGGTAAAGACTGTGCTTGATATTCTTATGCCATATGAATGCCACGGGGATCATAAGAAACAACACCATAAAACCGCTTATAATCCAGAATTCAAACATATTTTGAATGCTGAGTAAAAGAAACCGGCTTCAATTTAAAATTCAACAGCACATATATAGTGCAAATGCCTTATTATAAAATGTTTTTCATCTGTTTTTCTATGTTCCTATGAAGTTCATATATAACATATCCTCCCTCGCGAAGTGAATTTTTACTCCCTTAAATTTCGAAGTAAGGCTAAGTAAATACTTGTCCTAACGTTTAGCAATACGTAAGGTTTCAGTGTATATTATACACTGCCGTCTATCCTTCCTATCCTATTTAATTGATTTTTACGTAAATATTGATGATCTTATACACATCTAGATGTAAGTAAGAGACAGATATTATACACTGCCGTCTATCCTTCCTATCCTATTTAATTGATTTTTACGTAAATATTGATGATGTTGTTAGTATAGTAAGTGATAGAATTTGGCGGCACTTCCGACGCTAAGTTACTATCCGGTACTTTTAAGAATGTGACAAGTTCTCAGTTTTTGATATATTGCACAACATACTTAATTCAAATTAGAAGAGCATTGAAAATGTTCACAAAGATATTCAATATCGATACTAAGTTGCAACCACGGCTCTACGAAAGGTACAAATAATTTTACGCCGCTTCTGTTTAGATAAATAGAATGAATTATGGAAAAATGAAGAAGCTTGTATTTCATAAAAGAACTCGCTTAAGAAATACAAAAAGTTGAACAACAAATAACGGACAATACAATAATGCACCGAATGTGCTCGATATTCGGCCGTTTTAATGGCCGAAACATCCAAATGATAAGGTCTTTGAACAATGAATAATATAAAAGTAAGCTTCAAATCGATCTACATTGTCTCAGCGTTTCTCAAACTGCGAAAAGGATAAGTAAAAATATATATATATGCAGAATTAATAAGGAGTTACTTTTTAAAAGCACGAAAATTTGTTGTTAGGTTTCATTTAAAATATATCCGAAAGTAATGTCTAGCGGAAAAATGACATCGAATAAATTTTGCACATTTTTTTTATTTCAGTCGGCTTGTTACAGAAATAGGGACACTGAAACCGCTTGATATTTCTCTTTAGGTGTTTATCTACGTGCCTTCCTAAGTATAGCCATTGTGTTAGCCATTATTACGTAAGCCGACCACTTGTGGTACAATGTGTATTAAGTAGATATAGAGGTAGAAATACTCAGTGTAGAGTCACTCTCTTTTCTACCTCGATCTGTTCAGATCAGTCAGAACCATTTTCTGAATTAAGCTGATCTGTTTATCTACAATCGCTCAACGTATTTTTTCGTTCCATCTACATATTCAAAATGGACTGCGTCGCACCATCTTATAATGCTTTGCGTTCAATGACAAAACTATGTAATAGTATCTCGGAAGGGCCAATTTCTTATCTCTTTCTCACAAAACCGTTCCAAAAATTACTTATGCTAAGCTAGTGGTGTGTGAGTGTACGTTTTGAGCGCCCGCTTACATAAATGCTTCCATGAAAAGTGTGAAGTGGTGTCGGATATTCAGTTGCTGGCCAAACGATAACGTTCTAATTTATAATTTTAATATTTGCGGACTTTTCGGCATTTTGAACGAAACTTCTTCAGATTTCCACTAACATGAAAATCTGTACATCCCTTTGTCGTGATCAAATTAATTACTAGTGTGTGACAAATACTGTTTGAAACTTGTTTGATTAAAGAACGGTTGCCGGTGATGTGCATGTCGTAGTAATCAAAAAGTAGATATATCTCTTCCTACCTTCTTTTTTACCATTACCAATAGTACTTACTATTTATTTGCGGCTTGCATTACGATAACGCAAAGTAATATTAAAAAGGATATTAAAAGGGGAAATTTATAAAACTCCTCTGTCCTGTACGCTAAATATTTGATTTCCCAGTTCCAATCGCCAAATATTAAGCAAATACTACTTATGCTACTTTTGGCCCGGTACTCTTCAATCTCGTCGTCTGACAAACGACGCTGCCGAGTAAAGCAGCGGCCGTAAAATCTAATCGACATTGCATTAGCATAAAGTAATAAGAGATGAGTATATTATAGACATCACATCTTTACATATATGACTTACTCCAGTTTGCAAATAGGTAAATTTTCTATTTCCTGCTCCATCAGTTCTCTTGCTCTATCAACAACCTCCTGATAGTCAAGCTGATAGGCCTCGCTAAGGTTCGCATCTACCGTTTCAAGATTGTGAAAACTGGCACTTGCCTCTTCCTTACTTTGTAAATAATTTTGCCATTCAGCCGATGAGTTCATTTTGGCCTTTAAATCGGGAAACCACTTTTATTAATTCTATGATTCAGTTATATACACTTACACTCGGTTCAATTATTAAGAAGGTTGTGATATTATATTTCAATAACGTAGGATCCGCTTTGGCTCTTTCGGTACCTTCTTCGCAAATGTAATAACCATCAGCTAAGGTTAACGTAGCCTTACTTATATGCACACGTCCTGGGCTGCCTGTTGATTCGAGGCAATTAGCTATGTTAACATCCGTGGACCAAATATCGTATTGCCATTTGGATGATCCAATGATACCCGCCAATAAACTACCGGAATGTATACCGACACGCATATCAATGTCCACCTTGTTAATGGCTCTTTAAGGAATTGTTCACTTAGTTGCTTAAGATGTAATGAATTGTTTGCAGTTACTTACCTAACTTCGCGTACGTTGTTTATAATAGAACGTCCCAATTCAATACAGCAAACACTGTGCAGCGGATGTGAGACTGGTACGCCGGAAACGCCATAGTAACAATCGCCCAAAAATTTTATACGCATTACATTAAATTTCTGTAGATTGGTCTAATCAGGAGCAAGCAATTGTAATGCTTATATGGAAGGAAGACTCACCTTGCACGCTTTGTCAAATCTTTGGAATAGATCATGTAGGATTTCCACTAACCTCTTGACATCCAACTGAGTTGTCAAGAATGTAAAATTAACCAAGTCGGCAAAGAGGATACTTACATCCTCATGAGATTCAATGAAGAGTTTCCTGAAATTTTCAAAGAAATTCTTTAAAGAAAAATGGTCGAATAAAAGCTCAACTCAGTTCAAATACCTCCCGCCTTCCTCCGTTAAAGCACCGACCTTGGCCTTTTCAATACGATATTTAATTTCTTGGCCAACCGTTTTCGCTATCGGCTCCGGTATTATGCTTACTAAAAGACTTTTCTAAACACACACAAAATACGGATGAAGTCCCCAACTTATTTTTTTTCATAATATATTAATAAACTGACCTCTTGGTCTTTAGCATATTGCCAGATAAGTGATTGCTCCAAAGTTTGACGTTTCGTAAGAAACACGATACGTGTTACGATTTCGCGTCTCCAGCGATTAAATATTCCCAACATATTTAAACCGACTAGAAAAAAAAGATCAGGTACCAACAAGGCGAAATCTGTGGCTCTCGATTGCTCCGCTGATTTCGTTACTATTGCAAAGTCCGCTGCGTAAAGCAAACTGACCGAACAACCCAAAAGAAATGGTTGTAGAAATCCTTCTAAAGGCATAAATAGATAAACAGTCGATATTACGTAGCCGGCATAGCATGGACGTAGTGTCCGCTGAAAGGTAAGATAATGACTTAAAGTTACCAAAACGTCTGCAATCGAAAAAAAAATTTGAAAAAGATTACAATAATAATTTAGCACAACATATATATACATATATGTATATACCAGTTCCTGCCATTGCGAAAGCACCTGCCCAAGAGACAATAAACGGTACCGTAACACGCTGTCCATATCTTTTGCTCAAGTAAATTTGAAGTATAAGACAAGTTATTCCTGCTCCAATCAAGTATATATAAAAATCATATACCACGTACTCCTCTCCCTATGAATAGCGAAAGATGCAACGTATTCTGCGAATGCTCGATAAAAATACTAACTAACCTTTTGAAGACAGTATACTACTACTGAATGAACAATAGCGATAATTATATGGATTATAGTTAAAGTGCATAGATAATTACGGCAAATCTTGCTCACATAATTTTGATATATTTCTTCTAAGCCCATATCTTGGCATTCCTCCTTTTGAAAGAATATTCGAGTTGAGAAAATCGAAACTTTAAGCAGACTTTTACTACCTTGAGTTCAGCGTAATTACCCTTAACTTTTGATATCAGTGTTTGCCGATACGGATTCTCCATTTTGAAGATATTTCGTAATAAAATTTTTCTATTTTCGGGAAAAGTGTTCCTTTTTTTTATTTTATTTTAAATTAATATACGTAACGTCAACTTCAAATTGATCTGTGTTGAAACGTGTTGGTTCGTATGGTTTTGTTTTTTTTTTTTTTGCTCAGGATAGGCCTTTGCCTACAATATTATCAACTCTGGACAGAGTATGTGTACGCAAAGTAAAAAACTCATATCAAGTTCGCTGCCAGAGCAACTTTGACTATCTGCCGTAGACCGAGGATCTATCAAATTTGGAAATACCTGAAAAAATTAAAGTGGTTTGTAGAATTGCATGGCCTACATAATCCAAAACAATTGCAACTAAGTTACGTAAAGTGTGAATTTATTGATTAGTTTTAATTTCGAATAATTAATTTGAAGGGAATTAAATTTTGGCGAAACTTACTTGAATTTACAAAGAAACAGCAGCAAGATTAAAAAATCGGGAAACATTATTCAATCGAAAAAAGATATATCGCTACTTGCCTGCGATTATTAATGATTGGCAGTGAGAAAGCAATCAACGGAGAAATTATTTAATTTATCGGAATAATCATGCGCATCAATGCAAAGGTGAAATTTGCAAACAAACTTGATTTGATGTATGGACTTAAACTTCCATGTAGAATATTAGCTTAACAACTGACAATGTCTCTCTCTCTCACTCAACAATATCGCTCTGCTATAGTATGGAATTATTGTATTAATAAACTATGATCAAGTAGCCCATTAATCCTTAGCATAATGATATTGAACTAAGTCTCATTAGGTGTATGAGACCCGTATGAATGAGCAAAGTATTAAGAAAACATATTGCGAACGATCAGTGAAACAACAGACTTTGCTTGACTATAACTTCGGAAACTTCATTCGTGAGCCTGCAGCGAAAAATCTTGCATCACAGATGCAAAGCTCACGATTATGCAAAACGTGTTACAAACATTCGCGCATGTAAAACTTAGAAAGGGCCAGTGGCATCGAAATATATATTTTACGCATGTTTAATTAGTAGAAGTGAACATAAGAGAGACACATCTTCCTTTGCTTCTCTGAAGTAATAAAATCTTAAATAAAAAACGGAACAAGGGAATATATAACGACATATAAAAACATCTATAAGTTTATTTATTAAACGTATTATTTATTATCATGTTTTTTTTAAGGCTCGTAATCTAAACTAAATGTTTTAATATAGTGCGAGATTAACGTTGTTTTGTGTAGGTGTATGTATGCTTGTTTGTGTGTGTGTATGTATTACAAAAGTATTTAAAAGAGTTCAAAGACTTCACGAAAACGTTGTTTTGCCAAATTCCATGTTTTCCGTTCTGGCAAGGAGCGATCAAATATTTCTATTGTGCCGGGCCTTATAGTATTGTGCAAAAAGTTGTGACTGTGCTGTGTGCTGTGTGCTGTGTGCTGTGTGCTGTGTGCTGTTAGTGACTGTTATGGTTATAGTAATGCTAATAATGAAGTAGTGAATTATCTTCAAAGCCACCACAACTTGTAATTCTCGTGTGTCTGATATAAAACAGCTTATAGCGGCCTTTCAAACTATGAAAGACAACTAAAATAGAATATTAACAAAATCTATCGATTCGCCCAGAAGATTACTAAACTATTTGTGTACCAAAAAGTTAAATTTTACAGCTAACAAATTAAACGGGAACGAGCAGAGAGAAACCCCTATCACTCTACTTCAAATCGTGATATCAAAGTCGGTATTGAAAAGCCACGACTCAAAGTATACTATGTCTACAACTTATATCCAACTTTAACTGCCAATGCTTTATATAGATCTGAAACCTAGTTCAGCTAATAAAAAGATTTACGAAGTGACATACTTTAGTCATGCTACCACGGTGGCAAGATTTCGGACACACAAGAACTTATTGCATGAAGCAACTCCTGCACTAAAAGTGACGATACCCCTCCAATATGTGTTAGTCGTTTACAAAATCCTCCGAGCAATTATAAAGGCTGTTGCATATATCAGTAGCACTAGTGCAAACAAAAAGCACAGAACTATGACACTTATAATAACAATAACTTTTCCTTCAATCAGCAAAAATTCCCCTCTCGATTTTACATAATATTAATCTTCCTAATTGTCAATACACTGGCATGTTAAAAAATCTGAATCGTTCTTCAAAAATTGAAGATTTACTTACAAAGCAACTTGAGATGATGAACCAACCCTTTTCATCAATAGGATGGCGCTCTCAGACTAAAAGCTACACACATAAGCCTCCGAACGCCAATGGGCTGTTCAATCGTACCCATGAAGCAAAAATTTTCCTCTCTGAAAATTATATTGACATTTTTCTCAAATTATCGTTAAACATAATATCATCCATCCATCATTCATGAAATTTATATTGCGACTTTAAGAAACTGGGACGATAATGATTTATACCTTAATCTGAGTTTTCGAGAGTCTTCCGAAATTAATGATGCAGCAGAAGATTTTACAAATCTCATTCACAGAGCGGGTTTCACACCACACACTCTCAGCGATCTTGATGAGCCTAGATATTGCAATAAATGCATTGGCCTTGAAATAAGGCAAATATTAAAAAACAACGGGAAGAACTGAAGAACTTAATGGCAAAACAGTAGATAAAAGCTTTTGAATAGAGCTACGAATAATATGCGTCTAAAACGAATGAACCAACCAACAGCTTCTTAATCTAAGAGAGACTTTTCAGCCTAATAATTTTTTTGAGACTTCAAATAGAGAAAATGTATGTTGAAATCTCTAGTTAGCCCATGCACCATGGATTATCCTATCAGAGATACCTACATTAGTTGTTGAAGCCAAAGCGGCAAACAGGCAACTTGCAACTATATTAATCGATGGTTCGCATGAACAACAGTGCCGCATACAATGGCTAAACCTAATAAGCCACGAAATGTTACAGTTTACTGTTTAGTTTGTCTAAAATATTTCAGAACATATAGCTACAAAGACTAGTCCCAATTCTCGTGAAAAGATTTATTATTTCCGGCCGTCAGTTCACTTTGAGGAATAAACGTGGTACAGTTAAGCAATATCGTCGCGTTTTTTCATACATCAAAGACGCAACTGAAGATGTGGAGAAGAACTTCGATAAAATCTGGGACGATGGGCATTTTTCGATCTCAAAAAAGTTCTGTCAACTCCTTTGTATTATATTTGCTGCATAAGTCCTACTTGCAAAACCGACATTTCCATCTTAAAGTTGAAAATCATAAATCCATTCTATATAAAATCGAAGGCGAAGTGCCCAGGTGAGTGTGCTAAGTCCAATTCTCTATGCACTTGTCACTTCAGATTTTGCTATCGCTGAGAAAATTTTAACTGCGACATGTGCAGGTCGCATAGCAATCCTATTTTCATTTAATCATCTCATCATCAACGAACTACAAATTCATCTCAACAAAATTTTGCTTTGACTGAACAAATGCATTATTAAAATAATGCTGAAAGGAGTCCAGTCCTGAATGAGAATATTATCCCTATCCAACAACAGTGTCAAATATTTTTTCTCACATATTAACTAAAGATTAAAATGGAAAAAACTTCGAAAAGCTAAACGCCAGCAACTTGACTTGAAAAACCAGACAACTCTGTTGGTTAATTTGTCCAGAATCTCAACTTGATGTAAGAAATATAAATGCATTTCATAGAAGAGGATCATGCAGCCTACAGCTACAGGGAATAGCCAGCTATTCTAGCGTTGAAATTCTCCAAGAATATCAATTTAAGACTCTTTGTCTTATTCCTAACTCCCCGCAACTCGCACACAGCAGCGCAACTTTATTCACCAAAAGCAAATTCAAACCGAGTAACCGAGTGATTGAGTGACCGAGTGACGTAAATCCATTGGCAACATCTTTTCCGGGTGAATTCACTAAATGAATCGCCTTGAAAAGGCATCATATACCGAATTTTCCATTTAGAAATTAGTTCACTTCTATTCCTTGAATTATTTTAATGCATTTTCCAAATTTATACCGAGTCTGTTTACATTAGTTTATCTTTCTCCTCTTGCTAAAACGTTTACTTATTATCTTTTCGGATAGTTTGTAAACCAAACATAGATTTAAAAGAAAGTACATTTAACAAATCCATAGATCAACTAAACCCTTCTGATATTATTCTATTTGTAGTCAAATCTATTTGTAAAGCTCAGTAAACATTTGTCGAGTTTGAGCAACGAAATCAATTTTACCAATACTTTCCTTGTTTTTATTCTTCTAATTAGTTGAGCAGTAATACAAACCGATATAAAGCTATTGCAAGATAACAATTAAAAATTTAACAAAATTCGGTAAAGGGATCCTAGATCGTTTCAAATTTAAACTGATCGTCGACGTTTATAAAATATGTAGGTATTAACCCTCGGCCTTTTACATCAGTCAAGCCGCGGTATGTGCAACTGACATTATAGTCACGTAAGATTTCCTCAGTTTCTTCGGTAACTTGAATGCGGCCCGGTTCACCGGTACTGTCCATGCGTGCGGCCATATTTACAGCATTACCCCAAATGTCATAATGCGCCTGAGAAGATCCAACCACTCCAGCCATAACTTCGCCAGAACTAATTCCTAATAGAAAATGAATTATCGATAATAGTTAACAGTTAGTTATACTAATCGATGACAGAAAAAACAATTACCAATTCTAAGTGCAAGGGGTGGAGAGTTACGGGATTGCCCAATTACGCCATTGATCGTTCGTATAACTTTCAGAAATTCGAGGGCGAAATTGGCCAAAACATATGCCACCCCTTTCTTATTTCGCATAAATCCAATGTCAATTCTGTTAGCTTCATCCTCAAAGGAAAGAGAAGAAGAAGTAGAAGAGTTAGGAGAAGAGGCAGAGGGAGTAGGGAATTGTTCATTTGTTTCCACATTATTGTCATTAGACTGATCAAGAGTAAATGCAATGCTGTGGCTCGATTGCTTTCCTATTGTTCTTCGACCCTCGTTTTGTTGCCGCACAAACGCTGATCCCTCTCGTCGTAAAGTTTCGTTGAAATAATCTCGTCTCGCACTTAAGCCGCATGCAACCATATAAGTCCAATTGATAACTTTGATTTTTTCCACTCTTACCGAAAAATTGTAAAATTTTAACTGTATATAGAAAAGAAAAATAATAGGAAATATATATATGAATATATAATAGGAATGAATAATAGGAATAATAATAGGGAAAACTAAATATATAAATAGGAACAATAGAAAGGATAATGCGTAATAGAATTATAAGGAGAAATATTTACAACTTGATCAAAATCGCATATGATGTCGTTCATTAAACGCAAATCCATTACATGCGCCTCCTCATGAATGACTGTTGCGAACATCACCGCTACGTAATCATGCTTCTCGTAGTAAGGTTCATTTTTTAAACGTTTCGTTAAATACACTTGAACTTTTTAAGAAACAAAAAGCGAGAAAATAGCGATTAGCGTCTATATCCTTTTCATTTGGTTTGGAAATGATGCTCAACTCACCCACATGTGCGGGAAGTATATTAAGTAGCAATGCACGGATAGATTCGTTTGTAATACTGGAACTATCAATTTTCCGCTGCAATTGCCTCTCATTACTACATATATTTATATGTGTGCGTACGTTTATATGTGTGTGTGTGCGTTTAATTATTTTAATGCGTCTCTCTCCATTTTTAATACTTACAAATAATTCAACTTCGATATAAATGTTATATGACGATTGATAAGCATGTATAGGAACCAAATTATCAATAGAACCCCAACGTGCGCAAGTTCAGCAGACATGCCCTGGTTTGTCGATATACTGGATTCGTAGCTCAAAGATAAATGAGTATATATCTCAACTATATAGATTGTTAGCACAGGTATTGTCATTAAGAATGACAAAAACATTGGTATGAGAGGCCAAGTGAACGCTAAAGCCACGTATAAGCACAAGCTTTCAGTGACAGCCTAAAAGAAGTCACAAAAATAATATAAGAATCGAATGAAAAACGGAATTAACGTCGTCTTAGTTGACTTATGTGATTGATATTTTACCCAAGAATTGAAGCACAACTTTCGTATGCCTTCTTCCAACAACAGAAATATAATCTTATCATCATTTTCCAACATATCGCTATCGCATGTTATCTATTAAGCCGTATCGAATATGTAAAAGACGTAGATGGCATTTTCATTAGTTATCTCGTTAGTTAAATGCTTACCACTTGAACGTAGGACGTTATTAAAAGTGTTGACATACACCCTACGAATAATGCGCAACCTAAAACTAGTTTTCTGGTCATCGAAAGCTTACGTACCGTACGTAATGTGAATGGCGAGCGTCGCATATATTTTCGAATTGGACGCCAATGAAAAATTCTACGGATTATATATTTGCGCCATATGAATACAATAGACGCAATATTGCACAAAACCATGAGACTGCATACAATCGAAAATTCGGTTGCTTTTTGAATACTGCATAAATAAGAGAAAACATTTTGAATTCAAAAAAGATAAATTAAAAGTATTTGCCATTAAGTAGCCATTATAGTCGGTGAAAATGTGTGTATGATGAACTTTTTATTCTGAAATAAAGATTTATGTCCCAGTCACTGTGGGTTTATAATTCGATTTAGATGCGTCCGCCGCACTAACGTTCGTTAATCCATCCACTGTTGCAATTTTCTTATCACGAAAATTGATCTAGAAAACTGAAACACGCTCTATATACTGCTGGGCTCATTCACAAAAGATATATGAAAACAATAGCCAGCGACCTTGCTAATATGTCCCAATGGGGCATTTTCAAGTAACACCGAATATTTCGTAAACCTCTAACAAATATATTCACATAAAACTTTTGAATCAACATCTATAAGCATCTGCAAAACTGTAGTGTTCACTTGCGTGACAGTTTCGGAACTAAAAAACAATCACGAAGAAATATGGACTGACAGACCATGTCCCCTCACTTTTAGGTTCGACTATAAATTTCCGTCTAAGGTTTGCGACATTTACTTAAGTTCTTATCGAATTTCGATCTCAGACGCATCTAAATAAACTGCCTTTTATTTATTATAGAACGAGGTATACGATCGATACTTACTATTCCTTTGTAGCTTGCATAGCGATTACGCAAAGTAATATTACAAATGTCACCAAAGCGTAATGTTTGAAGAATTCCGTTCTATACGTAAGATATTTAAGTTCCCAGCTCCAATTGCTAAATATTAAGCAAATGCTGCTAATACTACTTTCGGCCCGATAGTCCTCGATTTGGTCGGCGGTTAAATACCGCGGTCGTTCAAAGCAGTACCGGTAAAATCTGATTATTAATAAAAAAAAAAAAAACAAAAAAATCGCAGATCAACGAATGATTTGCAACAATAACACAAACACTATAAGACATTGATTGGATTTGTCATCATTGCATTGTGCGAGCAAGTCTACGATAGCAAAAAAGCCTCAAGACAAACAGAAAAGTTGAAAATATAATGGTAATCATACTTCATATCGAATTTTGAGATCGCACTCACCTCGCCTTTTTTGTTCGTATGCAAAGTACGAGAAAAGCACGTAAGCGAAGATCAATTCATGTGAAGAATCAGAAAACTGTAAATAATTTTGTTTATTTATATAAATCTTTTGTTCATCTTTACGACCTTCTCTTTGGATATGGGGTATCATTATTATTAATTTAGCCAGAGAAGTAAATTTTGAGACTAAATTCTTGAAGCATTAACATCTAAGGCTATCGGCTTTCAATGAAAACTCATTCTACCGCATTTGAGATTTTAGCCCGCGACCATTGAATTGTTAGTCGAGCTCGTTTGCCTACTCGGCCATTCAGCCGGATATGGACTAAGCCAATGAGATATATGCACAGATTATGTACAGATTGACGATAATTTTTTGTTGTTGCTCTGTTGCCAAAACTCACTTGCACTTAATCGTATTTACACATACACACTTACTGCAATTTGCAAATCGGTAAGCTTTCCACTTCAACTTCCATTAATTCGTTAGCTTTTTCCACAATCTCTTGATAAACCATCTGCCTGGGTTCGTTTGGAGTCAATTCAATAGCAACGCTAGGAGTGGATTCTTCCGCTTCCCTTTTACTTGCTAAGTAATTTTGCCATTCTGTCGAGCACTTCATTTCGACCTTTAAATCGGGAAATGGTTTTTAGTTTCAATTTGCGCTTCCCTTGCGAAATATGATTGTGTCTTGTTTTTACACTTACACTCGGTCCAATTATTAGAAAAGTTTTTATGTTGTGTTTCAATAATATTGGATTGGTTTTAGCCTTTTCGGTACCCTCTTCGTAAGTGTAAAAACCATCAGCCAAATTCAGTGTTGATTTACTTATGTGGACACGTCCCGGTAGACCAGTCGCTTCGAGACAATTTGCAATGTTAACATCCGTGGACCAAATATCGTATTGCCATTTGGATGATCCAATAATACCCGCTAGTAAGCTGCCTGAGTGTATGCCGACACGCATATCGACATCCACGTTTCTGACGACTCTTTAATAAAATGTTTACATAGTTGCTTAAAAAAAGTCCTTAAAATGGAACTCAAAGAACCTTTCCTTTAGTTACGAACCTAACTTCGCGCACATGTGCTACGACAGCACGCCCCAGTTCAATACAGCATACACCGTGCAATGGATGCGAGACAGGTATACCAGACACAGCATAGTAACAATCACCCAAAAATTTAATACGCATTACGTTATAGTTCTGTTCACGCAATAAGCAAAGTTATCGTTACGAAAGTACTTTAAATAAGAACTTACTTGACACGCCTTGTCAAATCTTTGAAATAGATCATGCAGCGTTTCCACCAGGGTCTTGACGTCCAATTGCGTTGTCAAGGACGTGAAATTAACTAAATCGGCAAAGATAATACTTACATCTTCATGGGCCTCGAGAAAAAAAGTTCTGAAAAGTTGGACGAAGTACATTATAGTATTCAATTTATACAGCGCATTTCTTCAATTTAAGTACCTTCCTTCATTCAAGTCTCCATGACCGATCTTCGACCTTTCAATACGATACCTAACTTCTTGCCCGATTTTTTTCGCTATCGCTTCCGGTATAATGCTTATTAAAAGGTTTTTCTAAAGAAGTAAAACCAGAAATTTAAATTGTTTTGCTTTGGGCAATAGCTCTAAACCGCTTACCTCTTGGTCTTTAGCGTATTTGAAAGCTACTGCTTGCTCCACACTTTGACGTTTTGTAAGAAATAGAAGTCTTGTTATAATTTCACGTCTCCAACGACTGGTTACGCCAATTACATTTAAACCAAGTAGGAAGAAAATTTCGGGTGCAAGGATTGTGATATCTGAGAAATTAATATTTGCGTCCATTGCAGTTAATAATACAAAGTCCGCCGCGTATATTAAGCTGACAACACAACCCAAAATCATCGGATGATAAAGTCCAGGCAGAGGCAAAAATAAATATACTATTGATACAACGTAACCCGCATAGGAGGGACGTACAATATCCGCCTGACTTACATGATATAGATTCAGCGAAATATCTATAAATTCAGAAGAACGATTTTGGGTAGAAACTTTGCACAATATGCGTACGCATACCACAAAATACAATTGTTAGAGCAGCCGACCAAGATACAGTAAGTTTAAGCGGTTGCCTCGTGTATGTTTGTTTCACATAGACCCGAAGCATTGCGCATATTATTCCACATCCAATTAAATATATGCAAATTTCATAGGGGAAATGCTGTCCCTTTCCCTTTAAATAAAAACGGATTCAGAATTTTCGTTAACACCTTAAACACTTATACCTGAATGATTCATTTACTAACCTGATAAATGCTATATAACGTGATCGAATGAATCGCTGTAATAATTATATGTATTATGGTGAGGGTGTTTAAATAATTATTATATATTCTGGCCACATAATTTTGATAGACTTCTTCTAAGCCCATATCCACACATTCTGCCTGTGAAAACAATTGCTGTTGAGTCAATTAAAAGACAAACTCTCCTCTATTACCTTAAGGTTAGCGTAGTTACCAGAAATTCGAAAGATATCGTCCATCGTTAAGACTTCCTTTAAATATTCTGTAGATTTTAAATGGACGTCTTGTTTATTTATTTTTTCGTTTTCGTTTTCTTTTTTTTTTTTTTTTTTTGGCGTCTCTAAAATTAAAATTATAAAATATGTCAAATTTTAAAAGACATTGAACTAATTATGATTCAGTTGTGCTTCTGCTATTAGCAGTTTCAAATTTGAAAATCCCGAAATCAAGCATAAAAAATTTCAAATCTTCACTGAGTAAATTCATTCAAGCGAAATATCAAAACATGAAAAAAAAAATTCGAGATAAATAAAAAGTGAATATACGGTACCCACATATACAGAGGATACTGTGTTATGTCTGCCCACAAAAAGAAAACAAAAGAAGAAGAACAAGAAATAAGGAAAGGACATTGTGGCAATTAAAATAAACATAGTCTCTATGAGAGGCGTATGAGCATGAAGTGTGCAATACTCTTTGTGGATTCTGGTCGTATTATTCGGATAGATGCGTGCAGTAGCCGTTTATACAATACTGATGAACATTTCATTCTGAGTTTAGTCCGGTGTATAGATGAATGTGAAAAGAGATTGTACTAAAACTTCCGGTTATATTGCAGCAATATTTAAACTTTCAATTATTGCGACCGTTAATCACGATCATTTTCCTTCATTTGCGAAACATACGAGTTGAAGTTTTCCTATCTGTGAAATCTGTGAAAGCGAGATGATTGACCATGGCTCAATCAGTCAGTCAGCACCTCATGATGATCACGCTTTCGTAGTATAGGTAAGCCGAATTTCTGGTTATTATAAGGGGATTACTATACCCTGATTCTTCTGAGAATGAGTTATATACGACATCGCTCTACGCAGAGTATCGCGGTTTTTTTTTTTAGATATTTATAAGAAACTAATTGCTTTTATAAAAAGCTACGACTGGCCAATATCAGCGAAGGATGAATACTTTTTTGCAAGTGCTATGATTATATGTAGTTGTAGTTGACAAGTAAGAACAGCTTTTCATATCTATAAGAAAAATATTTTTTACTAAACTTATTCAGTTAGGTAAAGCAATCAAGTCTTATAAGTAAATTTGGTACTAAAGTAAAATATGTACATAAATAAATGTTAAACAATTACGTATATATTATGCATTCGGTTCTTTGGTGTTTATTTTTGAATCGGGTATAAAATTTAGATTCTCATCTATACCCACAAAATATGTGGGTATCTCACCGCGGCCTTTTACGTAGGTTAGGCCACGAAAGTTGCATTGTATATTAAATGTCCGTAATATTTGGGCAGTTTCTTCGGTAACCTGAATATGGCCCGGCAAGCCGGTAGAATCCATCCGAGAGGCCATATTTACAGCGTTACCCCAGATATCGTAATGAGGCTTGGACGAGCCAACTACGCCGGCCATTATTTCTCCGTTACTTATGCCTGCAATGAAGACATTCAAGATTATAAAAAATAGATTGTAATGTTCCTAAAATACTAACCTACGCGTAGCATGCCATGGTCGGAATTGCCATCTTCGCATTGCAGATTCTCCATGTTGAAAGAGTGTATAGTGCGCATGAGCTCCAAAGCGAATTGTGCCATCACAAAAACGACATTACTTTGTTGAGGGCTACTGATCTTACGATTTTTAGCATTCCTGCTAATATTTGAATGGCCTTCGTATTGACTAGAAGAACGTTTAACATTGGTTCTCGTATTCGCCGATGATTCCACTTTTATTTTGACCTCTTGAGATGAACGGTTTGCTAAATGGTTTTATGAAGAACTTTTCTCAACTTAAATGGGAAATTGGATTTGCAAGCGATCACAAACAACTTACAATTGCTGTTATTATAATGGGATCTACGTCCGTTTGGCAATAACGATGAATTACGGAAAGTATTCTGAGTATTAACATGTTCCGAACGAGCTAAATCTAAACCACACGCCGCCATATAAGTCCAGCCTGCCACTTTAATTTTTTCAATCTTAAACGCCCCTTCCGATTCGAAATGTTTCAACTGCAAATTTTATTATATGTTAAATGATTGCAATCAATCATTCAATCCTTTTATATAATAGTTACCACGTCGTCAAAATCGCATATAATTTCATTTAAAACCCGCAAGCCAACGTTTTCGGTATCATAGTTTTCAATCGAGGCAAACATTACCGCCACATTATCGTATTCCTCGTAATACAATTCATTCTTCATTTCCCTGGATATATAAATGTCCGCTGAAACATTCATCGAGGCTTAAGAAAGATTATGTCAAGACATGAAAATTAAGTTCGACACTTACCTACATGGGATGGCAGAATGTTATTAATCAACACTGATATTGATTCGTTGGTTACCTCGGCATCTTCCTGCTTTTTTTGCAATTGACGTTTCCAACTAATTGACGAGTATAATTGAGAAGGAATCTAAATGAATTCAGCATCATTCCAATAACATATACTGACTTACTTATAATCGACTCTTGATATAAATTCGGTTTGGCGATCCATTAAATGAAAAATAAAAAATGTTATAACAATCACCAAGACATGCGAATATTCTGCTTGCAATTGCACGTTAGACGAAGGACTAGACTCGTAAATTAAAGCGTATTTAACAAATATAATCACTATATAAATGGAAGATATTAGAAGACCAATAACAAGTTTTACCACAAATGGTATACGTGAGAAGAGGAAGACTACGCATATGGTTAATTCTAAACTGTCGGTAATACCCTACAATTCAAGTATTTAATTTAAAAAAAACAGAGGCAATACTTGTTAAAGCTTACCTACCCAAGGATTGAATCCTTCGTCACATATTTGATCCTTAGAAAATACTTGCCAGTTTAAGCTATCATTACCGTCGTTATCGAAACCATAAACGGGCCAATTATTGCAGTCTAACTGAAAATAAAGCATACTTCCATTGGTTCACGCTCGACAACTCCTCTTAACTCACATACCAATTGCATAAATGTCGCCGAACAGCAAATGATTATAATTAGAATATATATGCTGAGCCGTGCTATTATACTGCTTTGTAAACTTTTCGAAGTCTCGTAGAGAAATAATAAAATTTTATTGTCAGGATCAGTTTTGTCAGTTTCAGCGAAGAACATAAGCCATAGCTTTTTAAACCATGACAAAAATATGCAAACTATTATCAAAACTATGTAAATCGCATTGGAGGCCCAAAAGTTTGTGGATTGACTGCAAAAAAGATAATCAATTATTGAATGCATGAAAGAAAAGATATAAGACGTAGCAAAATTTTATTCGCTTTTCATTCGAATCTTGAGCGTGGGCCTTATTCAAGTTCCGTCAACCTCACGGATCGAATGAAAATAGATTTATTTACTACTATCGAGTAAATACACCTTTCACCCTTTGCTATTCATAGTGTTTTTCCACATAGCACGCATAGTAATGGAAATTTTTCTTACAAATTATTATGACTTTTCCTTCTTATTATACATTCACTTACATTTTATTAATCGATTGTATTGCCATTATACCCAAAAATATGATGACGCCCATAATCACACTGTACTTAAGCATATCGTCCGGTTCTCGTAGAAATTGCATTTCCCATCGCCAATCTTTGAAAAACAAACACATCGATGTTATATTCCGGCGAAAATTTTGCTCCTCCATTTCATCTTGAGTTAAACGCTTCGAGCGACCAAAACAAAATTTCCAAAGTCTAAAGAAAATTCGTATAAAATATCGGCACTTTTTTCGTATTTGACATTTTTTGTGAAATTTACTGAATTCGACTGATGGGCATCTTATCCAGTTCACGACTCATTTCCAATTTAGCTTGTGTGCGTATCTGATTGAATTGTTCGATATTGTTTTGCATAAAGTTTGTAGATAGTTCTGGTTTTAAACGTTGCTCTATCTGACGACGTATTGCTGACCAAGGTCGTCTTAATTCGTTGTAAGAGGAATACTACGAATTAAAGAAACTTTGAAATCTATTTACTTTCTATATACATATATATACAATACATAAATATATACATATATATTTCCGTTTCTATATCACGATCACTAAAAAATACTAACATTTCTCCTATTATATCTATTATGGGTGACTAGTCCAACAAAACTTTATTGGCTTTTGAGCGAAATCTCTACCTCTCTTTCTCTTCCTCTCTTTTTTTCTTAAATTGGAAAATTTTGAGATCACAATTGAGAGATCACACAGAGTATGTATTTATATAACATGCTTTCAAGTCATGATTTAGTTTGGTGCCGATGCGGTTTGCTCGATCTGTTCGTCATAGGCGGGGTTTCACTTTCAATTTTTTAAGTAAATTATATAAATCTCTACATGTTTGTGATATACTCAGCATAGATTCGACTCGAATTTGAATACGTTTGCTTGCACCGTACATTCCACATGTTACGCTAAGGCTGACAAATCCCCCAGAATCACACAGGTGATTAGAAAAATAGGCGCACAGCGTATTTTTCAGTTCTATGCAAAAGAAATTGTAAAAAATAGCTTCCATAGAGCTCGCACAACGTTTTTACTATCCCACGTCAATAAGTTCTTGCAGTAAGAAGTTGAAGGCTTCTATTTTGCCTTCATGATTTTTACACCCGCAAAGTTTGTTTTCTGTAAATCGTGTTTCTTGAAAAGGAAATGCAACATGCATTAGTTTTTATAATAATATTGGATGGGTCGAGCACATCATTGCCGCGAAAAAGAAAAAGAAGGAGGGCTTGTTTATCAACTACAGAATTAGGGTAATACATAAGAATTTACTACCGCATCACTAGGTCGGTCACAAAACTTCTTCACGGATGCAAAAATGTATTGAGAGATGCAAAGGAATTGAAAAAACTTCTCCTGCTCCCGATAATCGCGTGATAATTTTAGGAAAATGTGATCCCTTCAAGTCGTGTAGAGGAATTTTTACTGAAATTAGGAATGTTGTATCATCCCGAACTGATCATCGATATCTATTAGGTGCAACTCTACCGGAAAGTTCCGTTGCTCAGAAAAGTTAATTTGAAGAAAAGGAAAGGGTTTTCTCTAGCCCGTGCGGACCAGAAGGCAAAAAAAAATGGAGAAATATACTTTGAAGCGACAAAACAAAATAAATTTGTTTATGGATGAGGCGAGAAGAAATTTACGTCGGTCAAAAGGATTTACTTAAAATAAAAAAAGAAAACATGGCGGAGGAAATCTTATGGTATGGGGTTGCTCTTTAGATTCGATATATCTCATAAAAAACATTGTGGATAGATTTGGAACAAACTGTATTGCTACCATATGCCGAAGAAAATATGGCACTCATCAATTTCATCTTCTAATCAGAGATATCTGCTGACTAGCAGAGATATCACGCTCTCTAAGATTTCAAAGTACTGCTAACATGAAATCGTGGCGCGTATGCAGATGCCAAACCTTAGCAAAATACAACTCAAACCGAATGTAGTATCTTTCTGTTTAGTTACCTTGGGTGGTTTAATTAAAAATGATCTTATGCCAAATTTTTTGAGTACCGGATCGGTACGAGCTTGCGGAGTACCTTCCTCATACATGTACTCGCCATCCAATTGCTTTAAGGTTTCTTCACTAACATGCACCCGTCCCGCTATTCCAGTCTGTTCCAAGCGATTAGCAATATCGACATCTTTCGACCATATATCGTATTGCCATTTACAGGCCCCAATTACGCCGGATAAAATGCTCCCAGAATGCACACCGATGCGCATATCAATGTTTAATTTACGACGTGTTCTAGAAGCGAAAGAAAAAGAGAATATATATAATATATGTACATATATATTTATATATATATATATATATATATAAAAGGAAAATCTTACGAGTGACACGCAAAGTTGTTTAATTCTATTTTAAATACCTTACATCACGTATATCTTTAATCATACGTAAACCCAAGTCCACACAGCATTTGGCATGATATTCATTAGGTAGTGGAACTCCTGCCACGCAATAATAACAATCGCCCAGAAATTTGATACGCAACACGTTGTATTCCTAGGAAAATAAATTGTTTCAGTATAGTAAAAGAATCGATGACCTATAGCTTTTGATTAACCTCAGAGGCCGTGTCGAATTTCACAAATAGATCATGCAAAGTTTCCACCAAAGTTTTCACATCTAAAGTTGTCGTCAAATAGGTGTAGTTGACAACGTCTGCATAAAGAATCGTAACATCATCGTGGGGTTCAATGAAAAGTTTTCTAAATAAAACACAATAACTGACGCGATGCGGGCGTTAATTGTTTATATAATAGTACTTACTCCGTATCAGGTTGGCGCCAGTATTTCAAAATCGTTGGACTATGCCTAGAGTTTAAATACAAAAACTAATGATATTTTAACAAACAATTTTGAGTTTTTTAATAAAAACCTACACTCTACTCAAATTAGACTCTATTTTAGCATCATTGTTACTCTGCGAGATGAGACGTTGCTTTCTAGCTCGTATATGTTCCACGCGAGCTTTGACGTCCTGTTCGATCTTATTAGCTATCTGAGCTGGTATTATACTTAGCCATAAACTTTTCTAAGACATAAGAACTAAAATTTAAAATATGCTATTTTTTCCCCCTTAAAAATTGAACGCACCTCTTCATCTCGGGCATATCGTAGCATTAAATTCTCCTCGACGTATTGCCGTCGATCTAGGAATGTTGTACGTATTGCTATCTCTTTCATCATACGAAAATGTATACCCAATAGATTTATGGAGATCAAAAATATCGTTTCAGTTATTAGTTTTATGAAGTCTAACCCGCCGGATCCATTAGCATGTTTGCGGTAGGTAACGAATGCATAATCGATAAGATAAGACAATGTCACAGAGGTACCCAACAGAGATGCATGCGCATTATCAGGTAAGGGCATAAATATATATACGGCATATAGAATATAGCTACCGAACGCTGGTCTCAATAAATCAAGATTTATGACAGCATGATATATGGAAACCCCGATGTCGGTACCTGCTAGCAGCGCTACAGCCAACCAGGATGTTACGTACATAATCCAACTAAAACGTTTTACCAATTCATTACGAAAATTTAAAGCCAATATCGCCCAAACCAATAGAGCTGATATAATATAAGCAAAAATGTCCGCTGACACATTCTCAAGATTCTATAAATTCCGTCAATTGTTGAAAACAATGAACAATGAACAATGAACAATCATTATAGCTACTTACAGGTATGGTAGCAAGCAAGATTACAGAATGAACGCCTACTACTAACAGCTCGATAAAGATGAACAACGATAGATAACTGACGCGCAAACGTTGCATGTAAGATTGATAGAATTGCTCCAATTCTAAATTGCGACACTGATTCTGAAAAAGAAGAAGAATCATAAATTATGTGTGCAGCATAAGAATCGATCTGCTTAAATCCACAATGGACGCCATCAAAGAAAGAAGTAAGGCCCACTACGTGCGTTCTCTTGTTTTTAGGAATAACAAGGTTTGAGCTGAGACGCAAAGCGTTTAACATTTAAAACTCAATGACTCCATGGTTTAAATTTGCGGTGTTTTTTTTCTTTATCAGCAAGTGTTAGTATGCTTTTTCGTCCCACACATTTTCATTTGAAAGCACTATGGATTTTTGGTCAAGTACTAAGTTTTAAGTATTGGAAGACTGTTCGCTTTGCCTATCAAAGACTGGTTTCGGAAATAAAGATAACTTTCGCCCTAAGTTCAATTATTTTGAAACAAACTTTTGTTGGATCGCATTTCATACTCCAAAAAAATGTAGTGGGAGTTAACGACATCATTAACCATATATGTAATATTGATTCGGCAATTGCCGAGTAATTGTCGACCAGTGTTGTTATTACGCCCTGTCATGGAAGCAACGAGAAAAAAAAATTATATCCAACCAGAAATAGGATTTTTAATAACTAGCACCATACCGCCTATATACACTTGATTGCAATAGATGTCACTTAATATATACTGAGACAATTGCTCTTCATATATGTATGTATCAAATTACGAATCGATTCAGATCGTATGAAGCACTTTTGAATATTTTCGAAATCGCTTCAAAGTTTTACCTATGGCAAGTGACAGTTTCGAAGTATTAGCTTATGTGAAAGTATCGGAATCGTCTGTAAAATTTACCTGTAAGTAATCACACGACGACGAGAAATGAAGAAACGACAAGACCTTAATAATAAAACCTTTCCATAACCGTGTCCATTATTGCTTTGTTCCTTCTAAAATCATGCTGTACGATCTGTAGTATTTTTTTTTCCTTCTTGTTAAGGATTTCAAATTCAAGTCCTCGAATTTCATCATGTCATTATGCAATAGTACAAGCTATGGAAATAATGCAAATTTTGTTTCTCCCACCTTTCACTGCACTCGTTTAGTTAAGTGCGTCTTGGCCAAAATTTATAATAACTCAGTAAGGTACAAGAGAACAAAAATGGTTACGCCCTGTCTTTAAGGCGTATATATTGAGAAACTCAAATTTCATTGGAAAAAGTTTTGGAATATTTTGGGTTCATTTTCGTATATAACTTTTCGATCTCAATTTGGTGAAAAATAATACTGACATTAACCAAGTGCTAGTTATAGCGATTTAAGGCGGTGCATAAGGAAACTGTGCACCTCTTTGAAAAGCGATGATTACACAAGACTAGAAGAGCTTGGTAGGGAGGCATTTCGTTTGAGAGACGTGAGAACGTTTCACAAGCCACAAAATACGAATTGAACTGATTACTCATCGTAGCTCGTTTCTCGTTAGATCGTCTGTCGAAAAACCTGTCGAGCAAACTTTGCAAGACTTCAGCTGACATGACCACACATTGCTCCGTCTGACTACTACAGTTGTAGATAGCAGTTCTACAGATAGCTTATAACTTGGTTGAGCAATGCTCAGAGTCCCCCCTTCCCCCACGATACAAACGGAATATTTGTGCATTCACTTATTATATGGATTTTATTGCTGAGAACTCACCCTTAAAAAGCCCCATTCCCATTTCTTCTCATTGATCAAGGTATCGTGACGATTTTCGTTACTAAGACGGGCGATATTCTCACTGGAATCGTCTAAGATTGAATTCATTTTCAAAAAAAAAAAAAAAAATTGTTCCTTTATGATAAAAAGTAATTATTTATTCGTTTATTTTTTTGTATAACACATCACGAACGAAAGCATTGCAAATACTTAAGAACGCGCAACTTCGCCAAGAAAGAGAAGAAAACAAATACTTCTGAAATAAATTTCAAATTAATTGTTTCATTAATAATGTACATATGTAAGTTGAAATGAATGTAAAATAAATAATTATTTAATGTGAACAAATAAATGTAATCGTTAAAGCAATTAATACGGCCGGTAGACACCACTAGATAAATAAATACACATATATTCGCATGAATACAAACAACGTTCAAGCTGCTTATCATTATCATATCATCGGTGGAAGTTAATAAAAGTTGCTGCTGCTGTTGTTGTTGTTGTTGTTGTTGTTGTTGCTATTGTTGCTATTGTTGCTATTGTTGCTATTGTTGCTATTGTTGCTGTTGTTGTTGTTATTGTTGCTATTGTTGTTATTGACTGATTGTTATTGATTGATAAACAAACTTTGTTATTTATTTGCTTTCTTCATTGGTTTCAGAGATTTTTTTTAATAATTTTCTTCTTTTTTTTGTTTTTTTTGTTTTGTTTAACTAAAAGTCCTTGAATAATAATATTTTAATATTTATATAAATTTTTTTTGAATTATAAGGTCATTACGATAAAAAGGACAGACAACCGTCTTGCTACATTTTTGTTTTCTCTTGATTTTAATTATGAAGAAAACCATAGTCGGGCAGGGCGTCTAGCAGGGCGTTGATAGAAAAATATATACATATATAGAGAGACGCGGTCATTTTTCGATTTGAGCGTACTTATGTAATCAATACGTCTGCAGGTCATTTGGCCGATCTTGTAGCACGCGCCTGACACATAACGTCATTCCAGCTTTCTGACACCTTTAACAAATTCAAAGAAGTGCGATTAGGCGATGTAAGAAGAAAGGCAGCGCAAATCTTAACAGTGTCGTTCGATCGTAATTTCATGCCAGAAGCTTGGAATACATCGCAATTTCGGGATCAAAATGTATTGAAATTTTCGATCTTTGTTAACGTTTATTATTATACGGTTGTGGTTGTTGTATATTTGTGGATTAATAGACTTCATTTTTAAACTGGATCTATCGAATATCAACTCCAAGCAAATGTATTAAGCTCTACTTATCTATCCATCGCAATTTATGCGCCCTAACAACGCCACTTATCGAACACAACAAAAAAACGAGGATTGGATGAAATTAAATCAATTCAAATTATCGAATTAATCTAACCACGTTTTAGGTGATGAAATATAAAAAAAAAAAAGAAAAAAAAACGAATTAAGTAAAAACTTGAATTGATTTGAATGTTTTCGCAAATTGTCTTTCATATATATACATACATATATATATATATCAACTTTGTAAACTGAATACTGTGTCCTTCTTCATACGCTTACTATCTCCAATATTAAACAAGCAAGAAAATTACATGCGGCTACGGTCGAATCTTTAATGTCCAACACTTTTATACATCAAGTAATTCAAATAATTTCTGAATTTTCTTATTAAAATACAATATGGAAATATTTATTGTTGTAGTTTATGAGTAATGAGCAAAGCGCCTGTTCATCGCACTATGTTCTTACTTTACGTTGCGTGGTGGGTTTCTCGCTCGACCGATTTGACCACAAGAACTTTCAATGTTTCTATCAAATACGAAGCGTATGGGAGAATGTTCACTACAGACCTTACACAGACCGACAGATAAACAGACAGAGGGACATGCTTAAATTGTGTTAAAATTTGATGCTGACTAAAAACACATATACACCTTATGAGGTCTCTAAAACTTCCTTCCATCCTCCATCCTCCTCTTACAACAGAATGCAAAATGCAAAAAGTGAGTGCACGCGGAATGGTTACGACTGACTACAAGCATAAATCTAAGATTAGAATGACAGCTTACTCAAGGCAAAGTAATTTAACCATCTAAGCGACCCCATTGCGCAATCACTACTACGTCTCTGTGTAGGGAATTAATTTGTTGAGAATAGACGATGTCGGAATAAAAATCGACAATTTTACATTTCTATGAAAAGTGGGCGTAACTTCTGATAAATCGCAATTATATTCAGGCATATTTGCAAATTGTTAATATATAAGGCTTTGCTTTCTTGTTTTGAGCATACTCAGGGTAAGAATGTTAAAAGCGTCATTGTTTTAAATTTCGAAACTACATCTTAGCGAAACAAGTTGAAGGGTGCAAAAATGTACGATTTTTTATGAGAGGAGGATAAGAGGAAAAGAAAGAAACCCTTGTCGAATTCATAAATACTTAATGTCTTAAGACAAACACTTCAATTTGCTCAATCATTATATTTCACACTGATAACGGGCGTTTTCTGCTGATTTACTGTTAGGGTGTTATATTGAACTTATTTGATTTCTAGTTACATTTACTTATTTATCTTTTCAACAAAAGTATTTATTTATACATTTATTTATTTATTTATATTTCGTTTTCATTTCACTTATTTGTTTTCTACACGCTTTCAATCATTTAATGAACCGTTAGTAACTAAAGTCATTCAATAACTAAGAGCTCACTCGAACTTCGAATTATGAACGGCGAATAGTTATAGATATTTCGCTCGAGGGGCTCAGAAACTTGTTATCAGCTCATGTTTCCATCTCGGAGAAAGAAACCCTACCGAAAAATGCACAAATGAAAGACGTAACAATTAAACACAACAATTAAAAGAAATTCTTTCAATCACTTGTTTAACATATATATTTTTAATTAATGAATATACTTAATAAATGAAATATTCGCATATTTATTTCATCCATTTGTACGCATATGTCAGCGGGTTAAACACAAAAAAATGAGAAAAGTAAGTACATTTTTCAAGCCGCCATAGCCCTCCTTTCGGGAACAAACCCGATAAATTTGCATGCAATTTTTGGATCCATTGTTCACCAATACCGCGTTCCATATTCGCTGTTAATGCACAAAGAGAACCTGATTTATTACCGTAGATCAACAATTTCAAATAATCCCATAAGTAATGAAAGAAAAAATGAAAAACGAATGCGAAAGTGTTAGGTTATAACCACACCCCGTTTCGATACTGATAATATTTTGAATTTATCATCACATCAATAAACGTATCACGTAATAAATTGATTGTTCGGTGAACGATGTTGTACCTGCATACGTGCGTCGCCACATTAAGAACACATAGCATTTGCATTAATATCTTCCAATCCACGTCATAAAAATATATTTACATCGATTTACGTTAAGGGGACCTTCATTCCCATTCTCAAATAAATAAGGACCGACAATGTCGCCGGCACAAAAACTACACCAAACGGTCCCTTTTACGAGACGTAAAGGTGTCTTGTGAAAACTATTTGGTTTCGCTTCATCACAAAAAATGTCAAGTCATTTATTTATCGGTTCATTCGCGTAAAAATCAACCTCATCTGACAAGATGATTGGTTCGATGAAAAGAAATTGGATAATATTCCAAACGTTGCCCAGATTTATGTCTTGCCAAGGTGAAATTGCAAATATAGTGGGTAGTGGGGACTAATCACCTATGAAAAATTTAACTCTCGCTATTGTATTCAGCTATTTGGCATAAACGGCTGAATGCAAAGGCGAGAACTGATTTTCAGTCTCCTCATGAACTATTTTTTGATTAATTAGCTTTCGCTTCGACGGGGAAACTTGAAAGTCATTTAGTTTTGCATGTTATATATGACTTTCGTTTTTCGACATTCAAAGGAAAAATAAGCGGCAAACTTGACGTTTGTTTCTTTCACAAACAACCAACACGATACAATCGACAACGAAATCGTATAAACACAAATAAAAGCAAAATTGTATAAAATTTGTAATAAAATGATATAAAGTGCAATAATAAGCATTTTCAATATAACGACAACAACAACAGTATATATAATCGGGTAAGACCGACCGTTACATACCCTACAACACTCTGTCTAATGCAGTTATTTACTCGTTTTACTAATAAGACATCAAAAATTCCAGTTATTTTCACGCAAAGGCATATTTTTCATGAACGCCCGCATATTGCAGGATGTACATAACATCACATGACGTAAGCAACTAAGTCTAGCAAACTTAATTTACTTCTTAAAAACGTTAGTTTTCAGTTTTCTTCATAAACAACTATAAACTAGACTTTCTCTCCCTATAAGAGTCGGCTTTTCATGACAATCCCTGCAATATAGACTTATCTGATCCAAACTACCTGCCGTTCTTTTTTTTTTCTTGCTATTGGACACTATGCACCAATTTTCATCATAAAGTGTTAAAAATTAAACATTTTCTGGAGAGCTTACTATTCATGAGAAATCTCCCATAGAGTGGGGTGCAAGCAACAGACCCAAGTGTTTCAAATTTTGTTCACTTAATTTTTATGCCATATTATTATAGCGCACAAATTTTCATCATTAAATATTAATAATTACGCCTCTGTAGCATATAAGAATTCACATTTCCAGAGAATCCTTTTATGCGGTGGTATCGGAAAAATACACCTACGTGCTCTAAATTCGATAAGATTAATCTATGTCTGTGATGGTTGATGGTTCAATGTCAATTTATTATTACGAAGTAATTTTCACCATGAAATATTAAAATTTATATCTTTTTACTATGTGAAAATTCAGTTTCCGTAGAAACGATTATATCAGAGACAGTTCAAAACATTAATTAAATTTAGAATGCCGACATACTATTACAGAGAGAGTTTTGTCGAAAAATTTTGAAAATTGCAATTTTTTTCCATATGACGCCTTTTCAAAATAACGCGTTATATGAGAAGTTTTTGAAAAAGTCAACCTTTCACTTCCTTTAAGGAAGGCAGATATTCTCAGCCGATTTGGCCAATATTCAATAGCTTCATTTTCAGGAGAATGTTTACAACCGATATTATACAGACGGATAGACGGGCATGCTTAAATCGATTTAGGATTTGATGCTGATCAAGAATATACATAACTTGTGGGGTGATTGAAGGTTGCTTCTGGGCGTGAATATATATCCTTAGGTGATGGTTGTAATAAGCCAAAAACGAAATAAATATTCGTAAACAATTTTCAACGTCCAACGTCCAACGCTTCATATAAAGAACGCCTCGTTTTAATGGTTGCGTCTACCCTCACATCAAATATAGCATTTTCAATACTATCGTACATTTTTGCAACGGAAAGGAGAGAAATAATGAGAATATTTTCATAATTTTCCCAATCCATATATGGTTCACTTCAACCCAAATCCATAAGCAAAGTGAAAGGAAATTTTAACGAGAGGAAGCTCTGCTATTTCTTAAGGTTCACACGTCCAGAAGAAGCGAAAAATATTTATTATTTCGAAATTTGTGTTGATTAAATTCTTTCCCTCCAGATTCAACCAACCAAAGACGCATCTTCGCTTTCCTATTTACGCTAAGTAAACCTGCAAAAGGTTCTTAAAAGCGAGAGATGGAACATTTACGATATACGGATAGACCTCAGTTGTCAGTCAGTTGCGATTCTCAACCTCTCGCTCGCTTATTCGCTTGTAAATAGGGTAGCACTTACTTATCAGATTACGTATCCAATTATGGAATAGTGGTACAGCTTAAGCCAATCACGTGGCATATGACAATGGCTTCATCTATTGACACCTTTTAAAATCTGCAGGATTTAAGTTAAAAGTATAGCATAATAATTCTTGATTTGATTCTGAAAATTTAGATTTGAATTGGAACTTATGAAAAAAAATTTTAATTATTCTCATCAACAACAGCCCATTCAAGACAGACAGACGATGTCTGGCAAGTGAAGGCTGATTGTTCAAAAAAATTTGGACGCTATTATCTCTAATCTTGGGATTTCTGTTCATTCTTACTCTTTGTAATCATTTCGATCTCTCTTAGAAATAACCAAGCCCAATACTTGGTCTCACGCAATTTATTTGCAATTGCTTTTATAGCAATAAATAAGACGGAATAAATTATTGATAACGTTTTCCTATTTTAATATTGTTCGTGCCCTCAAACCCAATAACTGCAAAATGTTCAAATAGGTGTGGAAATAATTTATTGGAAGAAGTGCTTTTTCAATAGATTGATAGGAAACATTTTATTCTAATCGCCAACTACACCTTTGCCTCGGGCGCTTCTTCCGCCTCTTCAGGAGAATGTGAATCCCATGCGAAAAATTATTTGGTTTTCCCACGAGTAGCGTCAAAAGAGTATAGATACACAGTTCCAACAAACAATTAGTCCCGACCACATTCCAATTCAGTGCTGCTGGCATTTACTGGCCGTATCTTGCAATATGGCCCCGAGTGTCTTCATACACAAGACAGTCGTTTCTTCCTTGCAAATCGACGTAATTGCGATCGATTTGCGTTGACAGAGTTCCTCAGGAATGATTTCAACTGGCTTGAAACTCTTCTCTCCCCCTCTCCCTCCAGATGCGCGTCATTCAACGTCACTGACGATGGCAATGTTTCATTTGATCTCAAGTTATTTGCGCATTGGATATCGGAATGTACACATTGTTCATTTCACTTGATGGCTCAGTACCAGTATATTTCGAATTAAATAGAAAGTGGCCTATTTCTCATAAACACATATCCGATCATTTTCAAGAAGAAAATTGCGCTGTCACTTTTAGATTTGCTTTTGTATATGGTTTTCATGCTCGATGACTGTACAATTAAATATCATGATTAATATTTTCTAGAAATGCTCACGGCCGTTAACACTATCTAACTGAGGAAAACGGATAAGGACTTGTTTGCGCTCTTAGTATGTTGGCTTTTCGATGACTTCGATGACATGAAAGGCACAGATCGCTCGTCTTCGCCAATACGTTCCAATTGCTACCGGACGTTTTACTGTTGTTATCGTTATTTGTACGTCACCTACTCCATTAGCAGGTTTCGGGGTTTCTTAGCCGACATTCATAGCGGACATTCATCGAAAAGTAGTTTCCCGAAAAGATTAAATACCAAGATTATTAAACAATATAGTATATCGTTTTTGGACTATTTAAGATAAGCAATAATTTTTTGCTATTTCCTAATCCAATTGAATTCAATTGACAAATGCACTCACTGTACATAATTAATACATGTATATTTATATTAACACAATATCAAAACAAAAGAACAGCTATTAAAACATATTTTCAAAGAATATTTATTAGAGATGGCTGACGGACGAACTGCGGCATTTGCCCAATTTTGCCCAATTTTACAAATGGGAAGATATAGTTAAGATAAAGAGAAGCAAATACGCAGAGACATAACTGCGTGAACTCAGAATTCCGTCACATTCACGAGTAATCGAAATTATCGATTCTTCCGTGTCACAAACGAATTTACCAAATGAGTATATATTTCGATCCTTTGCTTGCGAGTATGCGTAGTGAACTAGAAAACCTGAGTACACATAAGGAACTAAACGAACAACGAATTGAAAGAAGGATTGTTCATAATATATTAAATAAATGGATATTTGCTAACATTACAACTAGTTGGTAATATCTGGATACATACTCTTACATTTGACAACAATTTGCTTTAATGTTCGACTAATATAATCATTGCTAATTTGTACATTTTCAGTTGTTTTATTTAGCTCCTGAACGTTTCTTAAGACATTTAAATTTGTAAGCCTTAAGGAGCTCTTATCCGACCATATGTCTTTACGATGGACGATACTGCTAATAACGTATAGCGATCCGGCTTGTATTCTTTTGTCAGGATGAAACTGCAAAAAATCAAATGTAAATAATATTAACTTTTATAGCATTCACTTAATGTTAACAACTTAATGTTATATTATTAGGTTATTTTGGAAAATGCAAACTTGCTATGAATTTGAAATGTTTGCAATTATGTATTTTCGTGTTTATTGACTTGTTTTCTACAACTTATTAATGTGAAAAGTCTTTGAAAAGCCACCATGACACATGCGGGCAAATATGTCGATCGTCACTAACAGGTGACAGGTCTGCAAAAGTGTCATCAATAGAGAGAGAGAGAGAGAGAGAGAGAGAGAGAGAGAGAGGGAGAGACAGATCCACAAAAATGTGTGAACAATTAAACTATAAAGATAATTGAACGGGTATTGACCTTGAAAAAACTTCAAATTACATCAGGCAGAATAAGCAAAAAATTTCTTTTGAACATCCAAAGGAATGTGATATTGAAATATTAAAAAGCTCTGGATGAGATTCATTTCTATCGATCTTAAAGTACAACGTGTTGCAACAGCCTGTGAACTCATTTTTAGACTCGTTTGAATGCTTTTTTTTATGTCATTCATAAATTCAAGATGCTTTTGTTTGTTGAAAAAAAGATTTCTGCTAATGCTTGACAGCAAACCATTGTTAACACGTTCGCGGACGCGAATGCTACAGCATTCATTTTCATAGTGATGCAAAATGACGTGAATGCTACAGCATTCAAATTTTAAAGCCAATTTTTGTTCATTTAATTTCATGTAACCTTAGGTTTTTGTAATTAATATACATTTCAAAGTAATGACCAATTGATTCATTAAGTACTTTTTTATTTATATATATATATATATATAGTTATATATATGTGTAGCATTCACGTCATCCTAGTTGAAAAATATGATCTATATTGTCGTGGATGCTATAACATTCATTTCATATAACAGTTAAAATACGATGTTCTGACTACTCTTATAACATATGTATAATCAGATTTTGGATATTACAACTAGTTTCAAAAATAATTGCCTGTCTATTTTTGCAGCTCCCTGAAATTTTTAGTGTCCGCGAACGTGTTAACCAACCCCGCTCACACATATATAAGATAGCACTTAACAAGTACGTGAGGTAACATACGAACACAGGACGACTATTTAAAACGTCCGAAAGAAATTGAAGCTCTTCAAAATAGCAAAACTTTAAGAAAGAAACGTTATATAAGCAATTTACAGGCAAACAACAGGCTTTCAGTCTATTAGATTAGGGACGAAAAATAATGTGAGCAACTGATCAATATATGCAAAAAATTTACCGAAAAGGGATATAATCGATCTATTTGAAAATGTTTCAGCCTAAAAGTAATGCATCTTACATTAAACAACTCTCAAAGGTAACGGACGTATGCTTAAGATAATACCTATTTAACACTTTTTCAGCCAGTGTAATACATGGAAAAGTCAACTCAGACTGTTACGTTCAAATATAAGTATTATCGTGAGACATCCTCCTTCCATTCTCCGTTGCCAAACGTAAAATTCGATTTGTTAATCAAAAATTATATAAGCATTTCATTGCGTACTTACCAAAAGCTCCCCAATAAGCTTTAGAAGCCGCTCGTCGTTTATTATGTAATCTTTTTGATGGCTTTCAGCTGCAACACCACCAATCACGCAGAGTGCCTGCTCTTTTATCCCCGCTGATGTAGCAGAATCTAATATCACATATAAAGAATCATTTATCTCCTTAGCATGCGTGGACATAATCGGATCGATTTGATGAGCTTCGCTGAGAATATTTCTCAATAAACCCAATGATTTTAGTACAATGAGAGGGTTCGAGTCATTGAGACAATCCAAAATTCGTCTTATACCTATCGTATTTATAACATTGGTTTTCGTGCTATCATCAGACTGGTATGTAAGATTCATTAAAGCCCATATGCTGTTTAGCCGTAAGGAAGGATGCTCATGTTCTGTAAACTGGCATAGCTTCTCAATGATTCCCGAACCTATGAGTGGTGTTTTTGAGGGAGAAAATTCCAATAATAAATTGCAAATTGTTGCAGTCACTGCGATTAAAAAATCCGTAGAGGCCTCGTTATTCATTATAAATATTAGTGGTTCCCAAATTGAATGATCCTGAAAACGGCGACAATACATATCGTTAATAATAAATACGATTTTTCTAAACAATTCATTTTTCATTTTAAAATATATATCTTGTTATATATATGCCTATTGTATATATATTGTTATATATATTGTGGTATATTGTTATATATTTGCATTCCCATTAATTTTTAACGCTTTGCCTAACAATTAACGATTAATCTTCTTTAATTAAAATTTATTAATAAACATGACTCATTAGTCTCTCTATCTAAAGACTTGATGATTTTTGAATATTAAAATCAGTTTAGGAATCATGTTCAATTTATTGAAATGACATTTTCGAAAAATATTTACAGTTAAGAGTCATTCCGTTGACTATCGCAAGTCCAAAGCTTTTTATATGCATGAAGTTCCGAAACCCATTCATATTTTGCACGTATTTTGAGTGCAAAAAATCGTACTTACACTCTATTATTTCCGAAATTATTAATGAAAGAGAGCAGAAGAGAAACGAAAATAAAAAAAGGGTAGACGGTGAAGTTATGCTTGAAAGTGAAGCGTAACATGGAAGTGTAGAAGAAAAATCAATTACTTCTCATTGAGTCGTAGATCACTACGACTCGCATAATCAAATGAGGCTTCGGTGTCATATGTTGTTGTCAAAAATAAGACTGAGGTTCAATTGTCAAGAATACAGCAGAATAGCAATGTTGTGACTTGGCCAAAGGAAACACCAGAAATCTTTATGTATTACAATAAAACCAAGGTCAAGAATGCTATGTCAATACACCTATAAAAATGGAACAACTCGCGGGCCACATGGTTCTGGTTCTTCAACCTTATTAATACAGCGGTTCTTGCTGTGCATGTGTTATGTATGGGAAAGAAAACGAAGGCTCGCTGCACATGCCTTCTAAAGCATTTGGAAGAAGAACTTTATAATCCACGTATAACGGCCCGATCCCAAAACCCGGTAGCTGCTGGCAGATTTCAAGTCAACAATTGAAAGCATTTTGGACACGTATTGCTCCGAATTTTGCTATTAAGCTTCGTAATGTAGTAATAACAGTAGGAGAGCCAATTTTTACTATATAGGTGAAGGGTTCGCCGCAAACGATGAATCACAGCGAGATGCTACTGGCCGAATTGAACAGAATAGGAAATCTTACATGCGTCGTGACGGCAAGAAACTGAGGTATACGACACAGTCGTCAGTGCATCACGTGCAAAAAATCAGTATGTGTTAAGCAGGCTTGCTAGTCAAAGTGTGAAAATTGTTATATAAAGCCGTTTACTTCACTACGCTGCAATTTAAGGTAATCTTGTCCGAAATTTTTCAAAACGCTTGATATTTCGAACAATAAAATCAAAATTTCTTTACTCTCTATTAAAAAATTTTTGTATTCTTTAGGGGTAGCAATGTAATATCCTGGTGCAAACTAATCGGGTGGCTTTTGGACCGCGCCATAGAAAAAAACAAAAATTTGAAAGATTATTTACAAAAAAAATCTACATATATTGAAAATATGAACATTTTCTGCAAAGATAAAATAAATAAGTGACTGAGCCAAAAGCCTTTTTCGTTGCGGTTAAAATTTGGTTTATCAATGTTTGAAAGGTGAAATTTCCATTTGGGCGGGTTGCGGGCCTATGAAGATTAATTATCAATTATATTACTAGCGTGAGATATATGTGGCTGTGGGCAAAAATTTTTTGGGAAAATATGAGGAAATGCTAGCCAAATGACTTTGCCCATTTTCTTTTCTCACAGCTGACATTTATAATAACCAACTCAATATTATATAGAATATTATAGAAACAACAGATTTTAGTTAGTTTATGTTCGTACGTTAAGAGCTGCAATGTCTGATCTTATTGGGTTGTGACATAACAATAAGAAAAATTACCTGAAAAGTCGTTCGCAGTTGTTGAACAGAACGTGACAGCGAATGAAGACATCGAATAGAAGCAATTCTAACCTAGCAAAAGCATAGTAGATTGACGTTAAATTGCATTAAGTATCTTAATAAATATTACGCATATACCTGACTTTCCCAGTCATTTAAGCTTTGCAATATGCCATCCACAAGACTATTTATGTCGATAATTTTTTTCCGTATTGTTTCATCGTTAGCACCCAACGCTGCCAAACATTTTAATGCTGCTTGCTTTACGTGTGGTTCGTTTATTTTTATCAATTGAAATAGAGACTTCAGAAGATGATTGCAGATAGCAGCGATTTGTTGAAGCTTAGCGTCCACCTAGAGTTCAATATGTTTTATCAATGAATAGAGAAAAGATAAGCAATTTAAAACTAAGACCTCAATGAGTATCGCCAATGTTTCCGCTGCTGAAGCTCTTATTTCTTGTCTATAATCTTCTGAACAAAGCCTTACTAAACAAGGTAAAGTTCTGTGCAAAATTCTAAGGTCCGTTGAAGGAAGAGTACCAGATCGATATATGTAAGTCATACACCGAGCTGCTCCCAGTTGAATATTAGGAGAAAAGGAGCGAGACATTAAACAATTTAAAATGTCTGTAAGCGATTTGCCTTGAAAACTGAAATAAGTAAAATATATTGTGCGCTCGGCGCGGTATCATTTTATTTGGAAAATACCTTGTGACGCAAATGATGTCTGAAACGGATCTATTTGCAAAGCACATGCAGCATAAGCATCTTAAAGCCGGTATTTGAACAGGCTCGTTCTCCATTGAAATTATGCGGGTCAGGATTGGTATTATACCGGCATTTAAAAAACTTAATTGATCTTTTTTGGATTGGCAAAGAGAACACAATATGGTCGTTATATAAATTTGCGATTTCAGCGAGTTGCCCATGAATGATGTTAAAGCTAATGCAAAAAAAAAAAAAAAAAAAAAAAAAAAAAAAAAAAAAAAAAAAAAAAAAAAAANAAAAAAAAAAAAAAAAAAAAAAAAAAAAAAAAAAAAAAAAAAAAAAAAAAAAAAACAAAACCAAAAAAACAAAACAGAAAACAATTATAAATTATTGATTAGGATCAAAGCGTGTTTTTACAGATATATTTAGCTCTTACTCACCTAGAAAGTGTGAAATACTGACATCATCACCAAAAAACTGCTCAGCGGTTACGTAATCATGCTCCGATATGGAACAAAGTGCACTAAGACAAATTTCAACGCAGATCATATTATTATTCTCGACGGTCAATTCCTTCTTAAGTATTGATATAATATTATACGTCTCCACCAGTATTTTTACATGAGTTTTTGTGCCTTTTGCTAGTGAACCTAAAAAAAGAAAAAGACTTGCAGAATTAAATAAGTTGCCAATCCAATCGCGCACATTACATGATAAATGGATAAGGATTTTTTTAAAAAAATTAGGTAAGCTTACGTTTATTCCCTAAATAGTTGTTTGTTGTATTCGCGATTACCGCTGTTGTAAACTTATAAGTTCTTGCTAAATCCTGAGGTGTCTTCATCTGTTTTAAAGTTTACTCTTATTTGGCAAATAAATAACATCACCAGAATTATTTGGCAACATCACCTATTAATTTTTATTAAATCTTACATATTTGCGTTAGCGGAAAATTCTACCAATACAACACATAGATAAGATCGAAGACGTCATCTTCAATCTTCGATATTTACATATAAATATATATACTCCACTCCTTACGGTTAATATAAAATAATCGGACCTGATCATAACTCTTATTAACCTTGTATTAAGTTGTGCAAAATAATTCATGGTCAAGGTCTCAAAACGTTTTCATTGCCAAGACTTTTTTATGAAATTTAAATGAGTCGCGAAATCATGATAACTTATAATTTTTCCACTTGTTGATTAATTCATAGTAAGTTCACTCTCATTAATGTTATCGATTTAGCGCCAATTTATCTTTAAATTCTCCTCGATATTTTCTATCGCCCTTTGAAGCAATTTACAGTTTAAACTTAAGATGTTGCACTAAAAGTCCAAGTCATGTAAGCTTATCAAAGGGCAAAAGGCACAGAGGTTTGTTGGCCAACGCAGCATGTACGTCAAAAAAAAACTAACTAAAATCTACGCTGAAGCACTTTCGTTGTTTTTTTTTTTTTGGAAAGATTTCTGTCTTTCCGATTTGATTTACACACTCTACACATTCATATATACGTACATATATTCGCATAAATATATATATATATGTATATATATATATATATATATATATATGCAAATGTATATAGGCCCATATATGTATATATATATATATACATAGGCATGGCAGGGATTACCTATAATAATCAAAGCCTCTATTTTGTTAGTGGTGTTATCCTCACAGCAGACTTGAATTATGTCTGGAACAAGTTCATGAGAAATCAGTAAAGACTTCTGTTTGTTGCTCCCTATAATTGAATCCTTAATAGTAACAAGTGCGGTATACCGCTCCTCGTAATTTTCACCTTTAACTGCATTCTTGAGTTGAATCCAGTTGGTTTCCTGTAGCGGAAGAAAACTATTATTTCTGGCCATTCTCAAAATGTATTATTTGTAGAATTTAAATACCATAATTAGTAGTTTATTTTGTTCAACAATACAATAGCTATTTTTACCAACGTTGCCGTTAATGAGAATTTTGATACGAAATATGGTCAATCAATACAACGCAGTAATCAGCAGTAAATATCTATTTAAAACAGTCCTTTTCTTTCCGATTAAAAAATAAGCTAAAAAATATAAGTCCAATTATGACAGTTGCATAATTATAATTTTTATATTCGTTTCATGTAAATACATAAACAAACATTTTTACGTGAATGGAATTTTCTTGTTCCTTAATTTTTTAAATTTCACTTCCAACGCGTGTCATAGTTACGCGCTATTGAATTCAAGGAAAGTTTTTTGTCTTATTCGCAGTACTTGTATTATTAAACTTATCAACTTATCAACGACAGTATCGTACAGTGTATTATTTATATGTTGGTAACATACGGCTAGACTGTTACTTGTTCTTTAATAGAACCAGCTTTTTTTTTAATTTTCAGATAAACATGATATAATCATATCTTGTAACTTTACGATTTTTATTTATTATCTTTCCCATGTTCCATTTTATTGAAAAAACGTATTTAAATCTAGTTTCATTTTCAATTCATTTTCAATTTATTTGTATCTCAGCAAATACAACCATCATTATTTGACGGTTGCAATTTTCGGTTTTGTTCCATTCCGTTATTGTATTTCTCAAAAATTCTTCAGCACACAAACTTTTAAACGCCCTCTACAACTTTTACGTGCCTTTCTCAACTAATAAATAAATGCCTTTTACAATTTCAAAAACATTACAATCCAAAAATACAATCCAGACACGTTACTTCGCATGAGTTATGATCAAATACATTACATGCTATATGTATAAGACATTTCGTAAGTAACATTTGTGCAAGAAACTTATTAAGTAGTACGTGCTAAAAACATTATGTTTTATAATTATATGAATATATGTATATATAATTTTTGGCAGTCTTCAAATTTTGCAACTTATATACATAAATACCGCAATTTTTTTATGTATATACACATAGACGTTCTCTGCAATTTATAAATATAGATATAAATATCTTATGCAATTTTTAGTAAAGAAAAAGTATCAAAGTAAAGCAAAGAAATACCAATAAAAATGATTAAAAAGCTAATACAAATTCTAGATTTCTATATCACAAACTACTTTGATTTCGCGAGAGAGACGACAATATTTAATATACCTTAAAAGCTTTCCCGATTTTCGTGGACGATAGGAGTGAAAATACAATGGGGTCAATTATATTCCAAGATAATGACGTAACTGCTGCAGCGGAAAGTTTTCGGATCCATACTGTTTATATTTACTAATATCGTAATTTTTCCTGCGCCAAGAGGATAACAACACACTTAGAGAAACAAATTCATTTATTCAAAGCGCTGAAATATAATATCACGCAGTTTAATAGATAATTATGCGCATTTAGGTATTAAATATTTTTTGATTATTAAAAGTTAACATGCAGAACATTTTGATTTGTTAATGGAAATCAGATAACCTTCTTTAAAATGTAAATAAAAAATGCCACACACATATTCGATAGAGAATATAAAGCGCATCTATGGAAGCTAGAATAATCTCTATGGATCGATGTAAGCGATATATTACATTAGTTGTACTTACAGTTGCGCTCGTTGAAATTGTGAGAGCGTGTCTTTAAATGTGGTAGTACGGTAGAGAGTAAGTATTTTAATTTTCCATCTTTAATTCATGAAATCAAGAAATTTTTGACATTGGCATTTTTAGGGTAAGTCAAATTTTGGCAGATTTCAGCGTCTTCTCTTCTACTTTAGTATTGTGAAGACAGTGAATGTGCAAAATATAAAAAGCAATGATGTAAACAGCATAGACATAGACGTGGAATACTACTATGAAAAGTGTTTATATACGAAATTCTATGTTATTTACAGTTCTATTAACTCTGCTTCAACATATATTATATAACATGAATTATGGTATATATTAATAAACTTCAATATTGGAAAATGTATTTTTCAATTTTTACTTTTAACAGCAAGGACAGAAAAAGTCTTTTATCGAAAATCGAATCAAAATCGACTTCCAAAAGTCTACATCTTCCCCCCAATATTGAATAATAATAGTTTAAAAATTTTTTTCTAATTCTTTGTTGTAGATCAAGGAAGTTCTATAAAGTTTTCTTCTTTTTTTGGAGAGCTTCTGTGCCACCGTTGTGTTTTTAAAAAAATTTTATTAAAATTTTCAAAAGCATGTGAAATTTTCTTTCATACAATTAATTGACCTTACGCAAGTATGTTTCAGTAAATTGTCTATTATTTCTTGCTCATCATTATCTATAAAATTATTCTATGCCAAATTCATCGTACATTTATTTGCTTATGTGCAGTTGTAAGTAGGATTTGTATTGCGAGAAAATTCTTTATGTTCGTAACTTTTTACGAGTCGATATGGGAATTGACAAATCATACGGTCTTGTATGTATGTAGACAAATTGAATAAGAAGAAAAGGGTAGAAGAAGATATGAAAACGAAATATTTCAAATTTAAGAGCTAACATGTACTTAATTTTATATATATACTTAATTCTATGTATTTCATATTACATTATTTCTCATCGCTCATCTGCCTGAGTGATCGAAGGCAAAGAATCTCGAATCTAGCAACTCGATGATCGTGGGTTCGAATCTCAGGTACGGCAGAATTTTTTTAATAACCCCAATAACTTTACATAATAAATAATATATAATTTCGTTAATAAATGCATCCATTCACATATTAATCTGAGTTCAATTCTCGTTTCGTAAAAAGTTTCACGCAGCAGTTTGAAACGCGTGCATAGGAACATAAACAAAATAAAAATGCTGCGGGGAGAACTTTTCTGAGCTTTTGTTCATTTTCGTAGAAAAATGTATGGATTTTGTTTATATTTATAGAACTTAACTAAACTAACTAAAGAGGACTTTGCAATAATACGGTGCTGCCAGCACTATACAAGCTAGTGCCATTTCACGTTGGCGGCTGTGAGTTCCACAAAAGCGGCTGAGTTCCACAAAAGCGGCTGAGCTCCACAAGAGCGGCTGGGTTCCACAAAAGCGGGTGTGAATTCCACAAAAGCGGCTGTGAAATACACAAAAACCGAACGCAATATGCACAACACGTACGCAATGAAAAAATTTGAAAAACAATTCCTTCGTTGGCTTGTACGTTACGTCACAACGTTAAAGAGGTTGTGAGGTTGATTGTAAACGTTAAAGAGGTTGTGAGGTCATGCCAATATATATATTAAATCAATGGCAACGATCAATGCCTGATGATCATTAGGCACGATTTGCATCATTCATCTTTGCAAGGCCTTTACTTAAAGCTTTTTCTTTGGCACTTCAGTGTCAAAATTCGTTTCTCTGGTTACTTCAAATGTATTAATTAACAAACTGGGTAATTAATTAAAATGAAATTTGAAGATAATACATTAAACGCTTACTATATAACATTGCACCTATCTACTTGTCTACAAATTTTATTATTGACGACCCAATAATAATAAGATCCATACCAATATGCCGAAGAAATAAGAGAAATAGAAATTTTGCTATGTTTTTTCAACTGTTAGATGTTTGAAGTTCTATCTAAAAGCAATTATAGCTCATCCGTAACCTTAGATCTAGCACTCTATTCCTAAATTTATGCATATTTATATGTATATATCGACGCCTGAACACAACGTAAATAGTTCCATAAAGTGGATGATATTTGGCTGAAACGGGCGGCCATGAAGTTGATCTTCGAGAAATCACATATGCAGATACATTAGACTTCGAGGGCGTGGTATTACCCTATATCTTCTACTTTTTCTTAATTCCTTATTTCATCGCTCAATAAGAGTGATTTTCTACATTTATTTTCTTCGATGCATTTTTCCTATTCAAAATATGTTTCTGTTAACATTTGCATAGATTTGTTTATTTTTTCTTTTGAAATAATATGGCAGCACGCCATCTCATTCAAAGCGGAATAATGTGTCATTGTGTTTCAGGCCTAAGGACATTTAATGTATTTATTACAAATGGTTTGTAATAATATTTATATGATATATAGTTCTATGGAGATTTATAATTATTTGGATCATATATTTAACTTTTAATTCTAAATGTTTACTTCAGTAAATACATTTCGAATGCCATTGGTAAAGTCTCGGTCGTCGTTTAGTTCGTTTAATTTAGGACTCCACTGATATATAAGTATTTGTTGTGCGAATTTCATAGTACTACAAATCATATATGTTGGCCTTGTCTATAAAGCAAGAACCATGTATTAAACTCCATAGATGGATTTATCAGATTCATTATCTTTTTTATTCTTCTATCAAAATTTAATCTAATCTAGTCAAAAAATTTCTGATGATTATTTATTCAAAAAATTTGAACCGAATAAGTAAAAGGAAAATGAACATCTGGCATCACCGGTATTGATTTAAAAACACTTACTCATACATATGATTACACACATATGTTACATACTATTATCAGATGAATTATGAAATTCAATGGAAATAATAAACAGCGGAGAACAGTTTTAAAACATCCAAGTCGTAATTATGTTAAGTGAACTCATAACATGGGTCCTAAATACCTATCTCGGGAAATATTTAGAGGATTTTAATCCTGCTCAATTATCAATAGCTCTTGTATCAGGTTTGTAACGAAAATACGTGGAGAATGTGCCAATTTCGGTTGTTAAACATATATGTCTGCATATTAACTTCACTGTAGTGCAATTTCTTAGCGATGTACTTATGTATTAGCTGTGTTTTCGAAAAAAAAAAGAAAGAAGAACATACTTGTTTTATGTTGCAAAATTTCCTAAATATGCCAGTGTTTGATGATATATATATAGAAAGAATACTGTACTTTGGATACTTTGGCTAAAAAAAAGATAGCAGTGCTTACGATACTGCATAACAAAAAGGCCGGCTTATCTTCTCGTATATTAGTAGATGGATTTGTTTATTCAGTCTGAACTCATCTTTTTAAATAAATTTTTAAAATAGAATTTATTAATTTTATGTAATATTATTTTCCAGGTGAAGTCGAATTGGAAAATGTTCCTATTAGAAAAGACGCTTTAAAATCCTTTGGAATTCCTGTTCAGGCTTTGTCCGGCAGTATAGGCAAAATTAAGTTGCGAATACCTGTCCGGCAATTTCGTTCCTCTCCGTGGTGTATTACTATTGAGCGGGTGTACGGCGTTTTTGGAGCAAAGGATTTGAATGAATGGGATGATGAAAAAGAGTGTAATGAAGAATATGAATATAAAGTTAGCGTTCTAGATGCAAAGGACGCTAATTGGCGAGTCGAGAACGGCTGCCCTATAGAAACGTATTATTCATCGTCATACTCGACATGGCTTAATTATGGAGCCACTCTAGCCACAAATATATTAGAAAATCTGGAACTTAACATTAATGATGTTCATTTGCGATATGAAGACTCATTGACGATTCCCGGTTGTCCTTTTACTGCTGGCATTCGTATTAAATCGCTCACTGCACAAAGCTGTGATGGTAGTTGGATACCTGGCGCGAAAATCATTAATAACCAAACTATTTCTTACAAATTGTTGGAGCTTAGAGATTTGCTTGTGTATTGGGATCGCCTACATGACAATAATATGTGCACAAAGTTGCTTTCAAAAGATCTTTTAGAAAACATGAACGATTTATGCAAACCAGAAGATCATTCATTTTTCGTTAGTCCTATCAATGCAACAGCGAAATTTAAACGCGAATTGTGTAAACATCCAATACGTACCAAAGATCGTCCACGCATTTCATGTGACGTTTTTGTTCAGCAAGTAAAAATTGCGTTAAGTGCAGTAAGTACTGTGATCTACCAAAAATGTACAATGTACATTTTACATACACTCAAACCTTCCGTAACTAGAGAGCCCAAGTCACTATTTGCTGTTTTTGTAAAGATTGTGAAAATTTTTGTAAGAAATGAAAAATGAAATGTGAAAATTATACACTTTGTCTTATAGAAATTTTTGTCGCACTTACATGAATTTCAATGAATTCGAAATTGAAATGCAATACTATAAATACATAAGGTTACTTTTTTTTCTACTTTTATTACTTTTGATAATCTATTTAAATTTTCATTTACATTATACAACATTGATTTCAGGTGCAGTATACAGAGATGATTGAATCTATTACGGGATTACAGAATATAAAGCGAGAACGTGCCTTTAAAATGTTGCGACCCAAATGTCCGGTCAAGGGTAACGTGAAAATATGGTGGAAGTATGCTTTAGAATGCCATGGTTTCAGTTTTCGGAGCTGTGCAGAAAAATGGCTAGTGATTAAAGAAAATCTTCGTTATATTTCAATATACAAACGTCTTTTATTAAATCCGAATGAAAAATTGACAAAGGAAGAGAAGCAATTTAAAGTAGACATGGAAAAAGCGAAACCTCTAAACGAACTGCAAGCTTTAAGAGACGTTTGTTGTGAGCACATCTCCTGTAAAGGTATATTATTGCGAAATCGAAATGCGAATCAAGGCAGAGGTCTTTTGTTTCATTGGTTCCCTAACTGGTGGGGTTGGTATAGCTCTGGCTCCGACAACGGCAACCAAGCGACGGCCAATGATGAAACTTACAAAAATATTGAAGATGATATTCTAATTGCCTTGAAAGAGACAATTGAAACTGACGCATTTTCAAACCGAGATGCCGTCTTTGGCTATTTTACATTTACTCTATCAGATGGTCAGATTTTATTAGCAGCAAATAATTGCGATACTGAAGGCGCGGTTCTAGACATGGAATTCAAAGCATTATTATCATTTATAGAAATAAAGCCTAGATTAAGTTCCTATAGAATTGGAATTTCGTTGGGGTCGGTCAGTTTGAATGATAAATTAACACTCTCAACCGAATTTCCTTATCTGATAAGACCTCAGACTCAAGGCAATATTATGCCCACGAAATCCGTGCACAACGACCTCAAACAAGTGTTCACAAAGAAATTGAGTATGCAAACGGAAAACGAACCGTGGTTTCAAATGCAGTATGAACGAAGCCCTTCCGACTACGTGTCTGCCTATCGTTTAGTTATTAAATCCAAAAGTTTAGATGTTGTTTATAACGAGATCACCTGGAAATGGTTAATATCATTTTTTGCGAAGCCCTTCAATGACAGAAGAGTAAAGCAGCGGATATACGATTCTGAAAATTCTTCTCGCCTAAAATTTTTTAAAAATTTTAAAAACATGTTTATGACCCAAAAGGTAAAAGAAAGAAAAAAAAACTTCTTGGCTGTGTGTGATGCAAAAATAATATGTATTTTATTCTATCTAGGACTATCAAAAGAAGTGGTCTTTTGAAATAGATATATTTGCTCCCCGCATAATATTTGTCGAAAACTTTAGGGAGAAAAACACATCAGTGGTATTAGTGGATTTCGGTCGCTTTCAACTTATTAAAAACGATAGACCCAGGAAACGTGACGAAACAATTGAGAAAGCCGGTAATGAGAGTGAGGAGGAAATGTTTATGACACCATGTTCAACGCCACCGGGATCTCAAATAAGTCGTTCGGGTTCACCAACTTGCGTCAACGATTCATCGGTCTTTTCGAAATTCGTCATTAACAACGATACTAACTTGGAAAGCGCTTTGTATAATGACATTTATGATAAATATTTAATAAATCTCACGGACTTACAAGTGATTGTATGCAAAAATCGTGAATGTGGTTTTGCCTGCTCGAAGACGTCATCTAATGTGCATTTGTTGGACAAATTTAATATATCACTTCAGTTGGAAAGGAGAAAAATTGTGACGTCAGACCCGGAATATCCATCTTTAACGTTATTCGGAAATCTTCCAAAGATTGTTGCCCACATCAACGAGCAGAAAATAACCGAATGTTTAAAAATTATCTGCCCAATTAACTTTGATGTTTTTCAATTGTCCAAAAATGCAATTGATGAGCGAACCCAATGGAAAGATGTTACCCCTGATCCTGATGACATTCAAGAGCCGGAAATCAATACAACCATTTTTCAATTTGTCATTGGGCAAATGATTCTAGAAGTGCAATCTCATTTAAAAAGTATAGCCGAACTTCAAGTAATAGGTGTTAAAATGTCTATATCCCGAAAGGCAGAGGAGCTGAATTTTAATATGTCCGTGCACGGCCTTTTGCTTGTCGACGCTATTCAGTCATTTGGTTCAGACTTTGAGCTCTTGGTCGCCAGTCACCGTCATGTTGAGTAAGTTCGATAGCACAACTATAAGTTAGAAATATAAGCACGAATTTTATATTCGCTAAGTGACAGGTTTTGTATACCCATTACCATTATATTACATATATTGTGGGAGTGTTATCGGTTAAAGTATTTATATTCGTTTCCTCTAAGACTATATACTCCTATATACTTTATGGGGCTTATGTCGCATATAACCGGTGCTAAAGACAATTGACAATCCTACGATTGAATGTCAATTTATGTAAAAACTTAAGTTAAGATATGATTTTGATATTGTAATATAAAAAGTCTGTTATAATTTATTTTGTAACTCTGAAAAACTGTGATGATCTATCTACTTTGCATTGTTAAGCAAAAAATACCTATGTTTTAATTCTTTAAATAGGAAAATAAAGAAAGTATATCTTTATTCCAAATGTATATAGTTACATATAAGTTATGTTATGTATGTTTCAAGGGATAATTTCTTCACTTAGCTTGCAGCTGCAGATTTCCATCTTATATTAGAAGTTTATTAATATTGGCCAAAACTTACATTCATCGACTTTTTCAATATCCTTTCGAGTACTGTTTGCATTTCCCTGAGCCTAATAAAAGCACCAATGGCACTTTTACTGCACAATTAAATCAAAAATCAATTTACTTGTTTACAGAATTCCTTTTGTCATAATTAAATCGTCTTCGGGTCTTCCTTAAGTATTGGTTATTGAGCTCGACTTTCGAGTTTTGTTTAATATAATCGATTGATAGATAAAAAATGTTTTTTTTTTTTTTGATTATATTCTAGAATAGACAGTATATCTGGAAGTATTAAGCAAAGTGAACCATGCTCCCCTATTTCACCAGGCTCTCCGGATCCTAATGTAAATCAATATCCTGCAAGCGTGAATGCTATTGATCGAGCCATTACATGTTTACAGTCAGGTTTGTACTTTTGCATAATTCCTATTTACATTCTATTAACTCATTTTATACTCGCTATCAAACTTTGATATAGATTGGGTATCGGAGATGCCATAATGTATATAGAAATCTGTTCAGCGTACCAGTTTGAATTAGGCGAACTGGGATTTTCCAAAATCTTAAAAAGCAAAGAAAAGTAGTTCATAGCCAGCATGTGCCTTCTATTACAGATTGACATAAAGAAACTAATATTTTAAATATGGACTGTTGGTAGAAGTGGCTATTATTGTAGTATTAGAAGAAGACGAAGGTTATATTATGACAAGTAGTTTCAACGAATTCTGTCTTAGTCAACGCAGGAAATGTGTAAGTGTTAGATTTACTTTTGGGTTATTTTATGGTTCTCTTAAAAGATCTATATAAAAGACGTTATATCTTTGAAAAGATTTTGCTTCTGATTGCGAATCGACACTGGAAATCATTTTGAAAACTTTCAATTTTATTACATATTGATATTAAATGATAGTATGTCACTAGATACGTCCTAAAAGGAGCGTAGATTGCTCTTTCTTTTGTTCTAAAGTAAATCGATGTCATCAAAAATTCATTTATAAGTACTTGTCAACTGTAGAATTCATCTATTAAATAATTTAATTAATGTTCACATGTTCACATCAAACTGCACCTTAGTGAAAGGGAGAGAGCATGGTATTGGCGATGCTCTAATAATTGTCGACGTAAACTTTATACCATCTACACCCGATGGGGAGCCTCTGCAAATTGTGAATATAACGTTTAACAATTTGGATGTTATCGGTAAGTATTAATTTACATAAAAATATAACTTTAAAAAGTTAGAAGTACAACTAGGAGCCAATAATATGCTATAAGACAACGTCTTTTTTGTTTTATTTTTTTTATTTTCACATTGTAGTTAAGAATTTCTTTTGTTTCTTAAAGCCACAAATTTTTGAATTGAAGGTAAAATTCAGTTTTCGCCTAAATGTTTATTTGCAGCAAATCAAGAAACGATCATGGAATTACTTGGCTTCGGAAAACGTATTTTGGACAGTCGGCAACTGTTACAAAAAAATCCCATAAACAAATATAATAGCTTAAATGGTGCTGAGGTCCCTCAATCTGAATCTTCTGAACAATTAAGAACGGAAATTAGTTTTGACTTTCATCGTCTTAATGTATTAGTATTACGCAGTACAAAATCTGAAGTAACGTGTGTTGGTCGCAAAGTTGGAACGCTCACGATGAGCGAAGCAAAAATCCATGCAACACTGGGAAAACAAACATACGTGACAGGCGAATTGGGTGGCATACAAATAATTGATATTACTCCAGAAGGTTTAAATCACCAAAGGATATTTTCCGTTGGAAAGGATCCCTTAACAGATAATCCGAATGCATGTGAAAATGACGTTTTGTATTCACTTACAAGTGAATTATACGGTATGGGTCCACATGAAATCGATTGTCAATGTCCAAACGCATTGCATTTTAAAATCAATCGCTGTGATAATGCCTCAGTTGAAGTAACAATTCGAATGGCATCTGTTTGGTATACACATTGTCCTAGATTCATCGAGGAGATTTATTTTTGCGTAAAAGAATTTAAACAATATTTTAAGTATGTACAACAAATCGAAATTCATTTCAATTCATTAACACTGATCATAAATTGGAACTGATTTTACTTTCAAAAGGAATTTTCTAAAATCCCTTCGCAACAAAGCAACACATATGGCTAAGGGTCTTGTGCAGCATATAAGCTCCAATAATTTAAAGAAGGTCAAAGGAAATGTCTCGTAAGTATAATATATGAATAGATGACACGATGACTATGTTCGTATTGCGCGTAAATTATGGCTTTGGTTCCATGTGAATTAATTTGCACTTTGGATTAAAATGAGATCCGCTTACACTTACTTACGAAAGCTATGTATAAATGTGACGGGCTACGTTATATGGTGTTTAACTGTGTTTAGTTTACACCTTGATAGCTACAACATTTACAAGTCGCCGAAGTAATAACACACCCAAGGACGAAGAATATGTAAGAGGAACCCTTCTATATCCACTATGCAGCGAGAGACAACGGATGGCACTCACCCGATTGCATTCAAGATAATCCTTTATCTAATTATGATTTATTCTGTCTTATACTTACACTTTTTTTGCTCTGTATGTGGTGACTTATTTGTTAAGGGGTAGTGTGATTAAAACAGTACATATAGATGGGTGTGTTTGATTACTTCGTTAAATTATAATGTTTATTAGTATTAGTATATTTCTATTTAGTCCTAACGTAAGTCGGACTCAATTATATGCTATATAGTGCTGATTTCTTCGAATTATTTAATATGGGTAAAGAAGGTAAATTATATGGAATCATAAGTAAAATTTGATAGTGTTTTTTTTCGGTTCGCGCTATGTCTTCGGGATGCTCCAAACTTTTATGATAACATGTTTTCAAACATAATATATTCGTTTATCGTAACGTATCGTAGCTTTAGGAATTTTCCCTTTAGTTTACAATCAATCAAGCGTCGTATATATGCACTATGCACACACATACATAGGTATTGAAATATATGATAAACATCTATATATCTATATATCTATTCTCTAATAGATCAGAGTTTGTAATCTTATATGTTACACTATAAATTGAATTGTGAATGTAATGTATATCTCTAAGAAGGTATTGTTAAATTGAAAAAAAAATATCAATGCATAATCATGTTCTACTTAATGATAGTTATTTTCTTGATTTCATCACACCGTATTTCTATTTATATTTTAAGACTCGACGTGGTTTTAAGCAGCCCAGTATTAGTTTTACCGAAGTCTTGTGAAAGTGCCGATGTTTTAGTAGCCAATTTAGGTAAAATTACTATATGTAACCAACGCGAGAACATAGAATCCCCAACTGTAGCATGCCGAAATACTAAAATTGATTCGTGGACTAAGGACACATATTTCATAGATGTGCGAAATATTAATTTGTTTTCATTAAACACGGCTAAACGAAAGGAACTAAAGATAAATATTTTACCGAAGGCAAACGAATATTATTCGTGTAAAAATGATGCCGTCGCTATTTTGTACGATACCGCCTTAATTTTTCAATGTATATATGAATCAAAAACAGTTAAAGTTGATACAAAATGGAGTTATGAGTATAAATTTTTGGTAAGTATTCCGTATGATTTCATCTTTCGACTGCAATACGCCTACGAATATTTAAGAGTGGGCAAGAAATATATAAAAATTTTTAAAATTCTTGATTGCGTACAGAATGTAAAAATCAAAATGCGTCAGAGATGAAAACTATTTCAGAAATGTCATGATTTGAGAACCCATCGATATTGTTGACACGGTACCCTGGCAAATCTTGACAGTTAGATTCAATTCGTCAACGCCGTCTTAGTAAATAATTATCGAGTTGCTTAGTGATTTTCACATAGAAGAGTAGATATCGGCCGGAATAGACTAATTGGATTAAGGATGGTCACTTTTTATCGCTTTCTCTCTCTCTCTCTCTCTCTGTTGATTTTGAGAAACATTTATGTACAGCTAATCGGTTTTCGACGCAGATTCGATCAGGCACAAAAAAATACCCGTAAAGCATTTCTTTCATATTGAAAACGAATAGCATCTGGAGGATTTGCACAAAATGAAAGGCGAGAGCTGATAAAGCAAAATGTGCCATTTTCGTATATTTCCGTGATGCCATTATCATTGTGTGGTATTAAATGTGGAAATATATTTGGAAGTTAAATTTCCCATTGATTGTTCTTAAGAAAAAGCCGTCAAGAGTTTCCTCCTTACGTCTCATTCTTGCTCTTTCAACGTCTCGCTTGATGTCGGTGATAAAAATTAACAATAGGCTTGACAGGCATATTCCTGAACAATCTGAATTTCTGAATTATATAATTGATAATGATTCGATAGGATCGAAAATTTGTAAATAAAATTAAAAATGTGTTATAAGGGTGCTTGCAATTGTGCTGAGGAGTTGAACCGAGCATTGAAGATTCTTTACACTTGATTGCATTTCCAATGACACATGTAATAAATGTATAATAATTTTTGTTCCAGATTGAAGGCAGTGTTACGCAAAATCTTCATATATCATTATCGCGATCGCAATACGAACAACTTTGCGATGCACTCAGTTATGGCACAAAAGTGGTATTACATAAGGAGAACATAAGTTACAATAATAAGGAAACAAAGTCGAGCGACGAAGAACCGAAAAGAAATAGTCAGAACAAGTCATCAGTCTTGCAAAAAATGAGCGTACAATTCTCAGTTCCAATATTAAAGTTAGATTTGAAAAATGAACACAATGTTCCACTTATTCTTATAACTTTCCAAGAGTTCAGTTTTGAGAATAATGATACAAGCACTGAAAGAGAATTAAATGTCTTCCTTCGTTCTATACTAATGGAGGATTTGAAATGTTCGACAGACTCCAAATTCAGAAATATGGTGGACTCTTCAAATGAAATTGGATCTGAAGCTAAACACTTTATCAACAACAAGTTGTCGTTCTCGTGTCCAAATATAGCGAGGCATGAGAATGTACAAGTTGATTTAAATGCATCAATGCCATCAAATCTCAATAAAAAATCGAACAAATACCTGAAATCCCGTAACGAAATTGTAGAAGCATTGAAAGAAATTGAAGAATTTCAAATTAAATCAAAGAAGACAACAGATAATCTGGTAATATATAAAGCATTAGTAATAAAAGCAACACACCCTGAGACCGCTGATTGGATTAGCAGTTCTATTGACTTCAGTTGTTTAAATTTAATTATATCAATCGAGAAATGGTTCATGATTTTCGATTTCTTTGGATTAATAACTAATGAAACGAAAAGCGACGACGGATATCCAAAGCAGCAAAAAAGTAAAAGTAAGTACTGCATCATATTTTAGAAAGCAATTAAAGAATTAAAATATCAAATTCGTATTTGCATGCAATTAGGACACGGTAAATTTTTGCCAAAAACTTCCAGAGCATGTTCATATTTGACTTGAGTAATTGCAACAAAGAAAAATATGAGTTTCATTTCTCTGTGATTTAAGCTTGTCTGTCCGCCTGCCAGACGTCCACTTTTTAGTACTATTTTGACAAGGAAATTAATTTTGCTAAACTTTGGCCACATTAGCTCACGTGTTGAAGTCCCCCGATATACGAACTCATATGAATAGTATTTACATACCTTTATATAGCCTTATATGCCCGACTATAATGTTTTCATTTGTTTTTTCTTTTTCTTTCTTTCTTTTTAAATTTCTAGACACGGGAATGTCGGCACGCGAGTTGGTAGTCACAGTTAATTGTTTAAATTTAATACTAGTACGAAGCGAAAGAGAGTTAGCTAAGGCTAATGTATCGAATGCGTTTCTTAAAATTAAAAATGACAACGGCGCTCAATCAGTAGATGGCCGTTTGGGATCTATTTCCATATATGATTTAACACCTTACGGACATTTATATCCAGAGAAATTTTCAACTGCAGGATCAGAAGCATTAAGTTTTTCTTATAAGTAAGTAAAAGTCCTTTTGCTCCATTCATTTTGAACGATCCATCCAAAGAAGCAAAAATGCCTACATTTGAATTATAATTTATTGCAAGGTCAACCTATTAGATTTAGCTTATAGTTACTATAGCATAGTAGCAAGGGTAGGTAGCAATGTACGAGGGCAAACAGAAATTTCGTTCAAATTTTTTAGAAATGAAATAAGAGGTTTGCGTATCTTGCAAAACCATTCTTTATTCTTTGATTGATCTCCCTAGTCGTGTCGCTACAGATCATAATTTTACATGTAAAACAATAAATTAAAAACTTTTAAAAGCCGATGAACTTTGATGCAAGAATTTCGAATTTTTACACCACAATCTTTCCGACCTACAGTGTAGCAAGCGGTGTTTATATTGGCTACAGTCATCGGCCGTGATAGACGAATCTTTCGTTACGGCCATAGTTTCATAAAAAGTTTGTTTTTGAATATTCTGCTACGTACGGTTCGTATTTGTACTGATATATTTTAAAAACTTATTTTTTCGGGTATTGTCGGGTATGTTGTATGAAATTTTCCGGCAGACTGCTAACAAAGTCTTTCTCAGCTATAAAAATGCAATAAAAATAATCTCGAACAGGAACTCATTCCAGCTTTTTTAATCATTATTTGTACATTATGCCATCGCGATCTCCAAGATATGAGCTACTGTATCAGTAAAATTCAACCGCGAAATGTAGGCATTGTTGCTCTGCGCAAAAGTATCCTTCCTTTACTTAGTGAGCCGGCAATAAAAAAAAAAGTTGCTCTGTATTCAGCCCCGTTCCTTGCTGATGAAAGGAATGTCTCCTGCTAACGTGGAGGCCGTGTAAAGAAACCATCCTCTTTTGTAATAAATCTTTTTTTCTTTTCCTATTCTTCTTACAGAACGAGTGATATGCAAACTAATGCGAAAAAAGTGCGATCATTGGAAAAGAATGTGCAGCTGTTAGTTCACATGTCATCCGTAAAATATGTGCACACTAAAAGATTCATTATGGAATTCATTTTGTTCGTTAAAGAACTGTTGCAGCTGCAATCGGTAAATAAGCTTGATTTTTTTTTTTTTTTTAATTCAATCTTACAATAATTCTTTGTCAGAAAATTTGCAGTTTTAAGGCTTAATTGATTATGCATTGAGAAAATACTGTTTTTTATTCATCGTTAATCGATGCATACCTTACGGCGGATCATATTTATTGTATTCTTAAGGGTGACTGTATACTGTTGTACCCTGTTCTAGATATACAGAAAATTAGTTGCTATATATGTAAACTTTTCTTCCTAAATAATTTTGAAGAAATTTTTAAGAAGAGGATACTTTAATAATACGAGGCTCAAAATAATTTTCCATTTGTTATATGTGTTTATCCATTTAATTTAAAGATGTTTATTATTTTCTCGATGTAAAACTTTCTTGACAAAGTTGGCGATTTCGGAGTTTTTTTATAAAATCTGGATTGAATTTTTGTACCCTCGATCACTTGTGGTACAAGGGTATATTAAGTATATGCCGATGTATTCGATACCAAGAAGGCCCTACGATGGACTCACCTTTTACTGTATCTAACGATGCAGAATCAATTTCTGAATCGATCTAAGGTTATCTGTTCATCTGCCCTTATTTTTGTGTTTAAACCTGCAGCTCGCAATATTTAAGATATGTTGATAAAATGCGATACATCGATGAACGCTATTGAAAATAGTTCGGATCGGATCATTATTTCGGCCACTTCCCATACAACGCCTTATGTTGAAAAGTTCTTATGTACATACCTGTATTAAGCGAAGTGGTCTAAGGCGTTTAATGATAAGTTGTTGTCTATTATAATGGCTTTACTTGTTTTAATAAAAATATTTTTAATTTTTTTTTGTTTTTATATTCAATAAGATTAACTTGATCTATTTCAGCCAGTCTTGAGACGAATAAAAAGTCACGATGCGTATGATAAAATTACAAATACATTGCGGATGGGTTTGGAAATTCATGTGGAATCACCGATTATGTTACTTCCGGTATCATATCACAGCAGTCATCTATTGATAGTGGATCTAGGAAAGTTTACACTGATTAATAGTTTTTATTTTGCCAAGGATTTGCCTCCTCTGGTGGAAAAGTTGAATGATGGCGATCAAAGTAATGAGATCGTTGATCTGATGAATATTGATTTAGTTAACATAAACTTATTAACCGGCGAATGGCAATCTTGTAATCGGAAGTATCATTTACCAGTCTCTGGATCGAATAGTGCGATTCATTTAGGTAATTGCGGTGTAATAAACCTTGGGAACACAATATTTAAGGAGAAGTGCCATTTGAAGCTTCAAGTTTTTCGCAACACAGAATGTGACATAACGCACAATATTCCAGATATTAGCGTCAAAGGTACATTATCGGAGCTAAATGGTTTGCTTGAATTAAAACAATACAAGCTTATCCGAGGTTTTCTCAACTACAATCTGGGTGAAACAATTGACGATGTTTACTATAATTATCATGTAAATCTAAGTGAATCTATCGAACGCCTTAATTCGTTGACAAAGGTTAACACTCCACAAAATCCAACATCAATATGGAATACTATGTCTATTAGCTTTTTATTGGAAAATGTTATCATATTTTTAGCGGAGCCAACAGATACAAACAATAGAAATGCCAATGCTCCGCTGGCTTGTATTAAGTTTATTAAATCGACACTTTATATCGATTCATTTAGCGATAGTTCACAAGATATAGATTTAATATCGAGCGAAATATTAATTACCGATGTGCGCGATTGTGCGACGAACACTTCAAAGAACGTTTTCAAAAATATTTTAACACCATCGGTTGAAGGAGCGATGAAAGATACGGTTCAGGTTGAAGTGCACAGTCGAAAACGTAACGGGACATCAAAATATACAATTATGTTAAATAATATGAGAATTATGGCAATTTTAGATTATTTGGAAAGATTAAAAAATTTCTTAAAAGAGGAACCGTATATGAGTTCAGTCACTGAACCGGTTTGGAAGAATCGATTGTCCGTAAAGCAGCACATGTTTTCCAAAGCGCAATCTGAGGAGAATACCAAGTACGAATTTGTGTTAAATATAACAAATTCGGAAATTGTGTTTGTAGAGAATATTGAAGTAATTGATACGAACGCTATAACCTTGAAAAGCACAACGGTACTATCGTACAAGCCCAACAATAATATTGTGCCGATTTCTATTGATATTAATCATTTAGAAGTCTTCTCGTGCATACTTGGTTGCGAAAATGAAAGTTCTCTTTCCATCATCGATCCTTTCACATTGAATATGGAGCTGCGAAATAATTGTTTCCAAATTTCGATACAAAATCAATTATTCATCAGGGTATCCTACAATGACGTTATGCTGTTTACTAGAATGATGCGATCTATTCCGAAACAAACTGTAGCTCACAGCATACTACAAGCCAATTGCAATGACTTTGAGAAAATTGCGCCTCTTGTCGCAATGGGATTCAAGCAGAGTGAATGCTGGGCAGCAATGGAAATGTGCAACTACAACTTAAATGAGGCAGCCCTGTGGCTGTCGCAGCAGAAACAAAATAAATCAGTAAATAAAGCACACAAAATAAATAGCGTGACATTGAATGCGAATTGCATATCTGTTTGTATAATCGACGATTGCTTGGATGCGGATGTGCCATTGCTAGAGTTGTCATTGTCACGTTTAATGATCACTCAAAAAATGCATGTTGTAGACGACTCCAATTTAACGAAATTTTTTGACGGTGAACTCGAGAGTGTAATTGCCAGTGATTATTATAATCGTCGACTTAGTGGTTGGGAACCAATTATCGAGCCATGGGAATGCACCAGCACTTGGCATTACTCAAATTCGAACACTATCCCTTTGAAAAGACTGAATATGCAAGTAACCAGCAAGCAAATATTAAAATTAAATGTAACATCGACCCTTATTGAGCTTTGTGATATTGTGCAGAAAAATTGGATGAAAGACTATTTTGGAAGAGCTACAAATTCGTCTGCACACTTTAAACGGCGGCATCCGTTCGTGCCGTTCGCTTTGAAAAACTTAACCGGGGAGCCGGTGCTGTTTAAAATTTTTTATTCCGAAGCTGGAGGTATAACGCTTACCGAGGTCACACAAAACGATTTAATGTGTAATTGGATATCCGTACAGCACAATGAAGTAATACCATTTGACTTTGGGCCGCAAAGTAAACTCAGACATCTGGACTCGCACAAATTGAATATGCATCAAATACTGGTCCAAATACATGGCTGGACTTTGATTGGACCGATTTCGATCGACAAAGTTGGCGTATTTTTCCGTTATGCGACTCTTGACACGCAGTACAATAAGAAAACGCGTATTGTGTTTCATATATCTTTGTTTGGATCAGCGCAAAAACTTATAACTGTTCGATCGGCTCTCAGCATTATAAACAACACTAGCAAGAGATTCTTTTTACGCATGCAAGGCCAAACAGAAAAAGAATCTTCAATCTTGAGCATGGAAGCTTTTGAAAAATTAAGCATACCACTGCGATCCCTGGACTCATTAATATATTTAAAGCCTGACCAGAACGCCTCATCAATCGACGAAATGCATGAGTCTCTTAATCGCGACGACAATTGCTATCCAAAGAATGATGTTTTGCTCCGTAGTACTTCCAGTGAAAGTGTTGGCTTTTGCACAAAGGCAATTTCATGGGCTGAATGCATCCAGGACGTCATTCAAGATGTCCACTCATGTTATTCTTTAAGCAAAAGTACTTTTCATGTATTGACAGAAATTAGAAAAGACAAATTTCCAATTCGAGAAAGCAGCTCCATGCCTGGTCACACGATAGTTATTATACCTCCTCTCAAATTAAAAAACTTACTTTGCTGTGATTTGCTGTTTAAAATCACTGGACATACTCATGGTAGAATCAATGCCTCCGAAGAAATTGAAATATACACAGTAGATATAAATGAAGCATTTTGTTTGACCATTACTTTGGATAATTATAAACTCTCAGGACAGTTGAAAATACCAATGGGTCATAGCGGTATTGTTGAGCCCAAATTGAAATTAATAGATGTCCTTAATAGAGAGTTATTTTTAAGTGTTTCAATACAAGCCCTGCCAGGCAAGGGAATGGAAATATACATTAGCGCACCTATATGGATTATAAACAAAACCGGTTTGCCACTATTATTCAGACAGGAAGGAACCAATCAACCAGCTTCCGGACAATTTGAAGAACATGAGCATGCTCGTGAAGTGTCACCTTTAATGTTTTCATTCTCTGACCAAGAAGGCGCACCGTTACTTGAAATTCGCTTAGGAAAGAGTTATGGAAACAATAATCCGGTAAGTTGTCATTCTCTGAAAGGAGCTTATTACGAATTGGCCGTTGAAAATGTTTTGCATGGTTCCCGGTGAAAATGGATTCAAAATTAATCATATAGTTTTTGAGAAAGCGTCGACTCAAGATGGGAAAATGTGAGCTTTTCTCTTAAATTATTCCTTCTCTATTTTTTCAGTGGTGCAAAAGTTTTGGAATTCATAAAGATATTACATTTCGTGACTTAAAGGCGGAAAAATCTAAAGTAAACTATGTCATCGGTGTCAATGTTCAAAGAGGAAAGGGGTTGTACTGTTGCTCAACATTTGTTACATTATCTCCTCGCTTTCAAATGCACAATAGAAGTTCATATAAATTGGAATTTGCTCAAATGTTCGATGTCAGAGAAAATGTAAGTATTTTCAATGTGTATGCATATTAAAGAAAGAAGAAAAGAAAACAACTAAGGAAATTATATTCGGTCGTGATCGAATCTTTTATAAGTATCACCGTTATCTTAGAAAGGCCAAAAAAAAGTAAAAGAACTCAATTTTCATGCTCTATGATATGGAGTGGACCCATCTGATTTTTTCTATACTTTTTGTTGCATAGGCGTGGGCGTTGTGGGCGTATCCTTTAAAAAGTTTAATAGATTTTCAAATTCTTTTGAAAATTTCTAGGCGATGTATTTACTTCCACTAACGGGTAAGTGTTTATCACACTACACAGTTGCGCAGCGAAAAGATGGACAGACGAACAGGGGAACATGTTTAGGTTCATTGCAAATTTGAAACTGGCCAAGAATTTATATACTTTTAGGGGTTTTTAAAGATTGTTTCTGCTTCTTTTAAAGATATTGAAATTGGATAGGTGTGGTAAATTTTTTTTTCATTTTGTGTGGATCGTACAACATCGCTCATAGAATATGCGTTCAAATTTTTGCACATTTGTCTGATATAGTTTATGAGTAATGCGCAAGAAATCAATTTTTTTATGCCTTTGGGAAAACAGAGGTGTTCTTAGTACGTGGTGCTGTGAGCGTTTCCTTCGACCGATTCGGTCCATTTTCAATACCAATCTTTCCATGTTTCTGTAGAATTTGAAGTCGATAGTTTTATTTTTGCGTCGAGGCGAATGTTTACAGCAGACATTTTACAGACGGACAGACGGACATGCTTAATCATGTCGCTGATGCTTCCTTCTGGGTGCTGCTATCGTTTTGAGAAAATGCATATACACCTCATGGTTCGGTGATGAGTATAAAAACAAAATTTGCTATATCTAGAGTGTTTATTGAAATAAACTAAAATATCTGTGGTACCTTCAACATTATGATTAATCAAATTTTCAATTATGTTAATGGCTTTTCTAAATCTCGAATGCATTTTCAGAGAAAAGCTCCTTTAGAACGAATTATTACTGCTCTACCTGGAAGCAGTTTTCCTTTCCATTGGCCAGACTGCGAACAAGAATTACTTCTTTGTGTACGAGTTGCCGATAATGAGTATTATCATTGGTCGCATGGATTACCAGTGAATGAAACGAAGAGTCTTTATATAAATATTCGAAATGATGTCGGTGAGATGATATTTTTACGCTTAGAAGTCATTTTGCATGGCGGAACCTATCTTTTACATTTCACCGACGCTCATACTTTACCGCCACCATTAAGAATCGATAATTATTCGGAAGTCCCAATATATTTCTACCAAAAATATTGTGAACCACATTGGAGAACATCTATTAAACCGCAATCATCGCTTGCGTACGTCTTGGATAATCCATTGGGTTCACATATATTGCATATAGAAGCGCCCGGTGGAAACTGTGTTGATTATTCTCTAAACAAAAATGTAGCAAAGAGTATAACTTACGCTAATTTTATATACATAGCCTTTAAAGAGACTTTTCGTTGCGTTGTGCCTAATGGTGATGGCGACGATAAGACCTTAGAGGCGCTACAGTTAGTGCTTGGCGTGAAAGACAAGCGTGTTATAATAACAAGAAAATGTGCTGGTGATCGTTCTCAACTATGGCTCATGAATTCATATGGGCAATTGGAGCATGAGGGTTCCTCGCCACCCACAGAATATTCGAAGATTAGTGAAAGTTTTTCTGCCCGCTTAGTTTTGGATTTAGAAAAACCGCCCAATCCTACAGAACTTACAAGATTAGTTGTTCGAGCACAAAATAATCAAAGAATAAGTACTCAAACTTGGCGTTTCGAAGACGGAAGATTGATGTGCCATGCAAACATGTGCATTCAGGTAAATATAAGGCTGTGGAAAAGACAAGAGCAACACTTTTTAAAATCATCATTTTGTCAACTACCACATTGTCTGTGTTTGCTTATTTAAACTTCTCAACAGTTATCAATTATGAAAAAAACGTTGAAAATTAATTTTATATTTGGAGCAGAGGTGTGATCTTTTTTTCACAAAGACGTACTGAGCAATGTTATAAAACAGAAAATAATTTTTACTTTTGACTTCTGTCACGTCATCCGTGTCTCAGTATAAATTTTTAATCGAAATTGATTCCATCAATTTCCGCCCCATAGCGATTAGTGCGGCTCGTTATTAAATTACATTTTGATTGTTTTTGTGACAGAGTATATAAACTATCTCAACCAATCACAAAAGAATTGAAATTAGGACAAGCAGTTTAGGTATCTATTTTTTTGTGTTTTACTATTATTTTGAAAACATCAGGAGTAACATATATATATGACTTATTCCGATACTCGGTTATATATGTATATACATATATCGAAGAATCTTTATAAGATATCGAAGAATCTATAATAAGATTCATATGGACACAACATTTTCAGATTGATTTATTTGATTTTTAGCCATTAAATGGAATTTATGGATTAAAGCCTGGCTCTGAAGCTGTCCTTGGTAGATGCGACAATGGCTCAAGAACACTGAATGTGGATAATATACCCTTTGAACAAAGTATTGAAATTCAGAAGCTGCGACCCGGTTCCGGACATCTTGAAGTGTATAGTAAGATGGACGGCCCCATAAAGTCCATCCAAATTCATGACGTTAAAAGTAATCAGGAAAAAATTGCCTTATCACCAGATCCCTTATGGAATCATACGTCAGTGTTTAATAAAGGCGTCATTGATAAAAAGCAGACAATCTTTTTAAATGAGTGCTTGGTAAGTAAACCTTTCAAAATTATTTTAAATCCCTTACGGTTAGCATATACTTAGCAACGTTATTTTAATTGTTCCAAACATTTCCAAACTTGAATATTTTTTTTTATTTTTTTGCAAATCGACTAATTTATATGAGCTGTGTGATTGTAATACTTCGGGCAGTCCGTACCGTAATCTAAAAGGTCTATTGTACTAGCCCATGCCTCTAGCCCTCCAGCTTCCTTAGAACTCTTATGTTACTAATTTTTTGTGCGCCCGTTGCGATAGCAGGTTCTTGATGTGGGTCTTTGGCACGCTTAAAAGAATACCGGATCTAGCATAGTCCTTCGTGCTCTCCTGTGGGCTAAATAGTCGGCCCTTTCGATGCCTCAATGTGCAGGTAGCCACCTTAGATGGACATCGTTGTGCGTCCCTAGCTCGTTCAGCGCTTGAAGACTCTCCAAGGCAATCTTATTGGGTTGGACTGTCGGAGTGAATGTAGACTAGTTCTCTGCCGCATTGCCCTCTTAAGCGAAATGGCATCTTGAAACCTTCGGCCGTCCACACCAACCCCGGTTTCGCAATTTCATAGCTTTGCATTGTTAGAGTACCATTTTTGTGTTGTTGCTCCTGGCTGTATAATTTGGCCGTCCTGTCCACATTGCTTCAGTATGGTCATTCTGGATTGGTAAGACAGTATCGGACTTGAAGCACTCTGGTCCAGTATTTTAACAAGGGGCTCGTCTGCAAAACCTTCAGAACCGCCAGAGAGCGCATGATATTACCCGGCTTCAGTTTGCCAGTATTTGACAATTTAAGTGCACAGAGACAATTTAGCATGGCGATTATACAATTGGCACCCATGTTCAGAATATTTTTGTTTTCCAGAGCTTTCTCAATAGCTTTATATAACATGTTATACAAAACTCCTTACACATCAATGAAGGCAACGAGGGTAACTTATGTGGCCTCTATTGAGCCGTGTTTGATGCTTGTCAGCTCATGAATTGCCGTGGTAGATATGTAGCGCTGATAGGAAAATTGGTATTTGTTTAAGGGATTTGTTTTTAGGTGGGGTTTCTTTTAATATTGTCTTAGTTTTTCTCCATGATTTTGGGGAGAAAAGTGCTAAGGCTAATAGGTCTGAATGACTTTGGCAGGTGCCTTATTTGTATGTAGACTACTTTCGCTTTGTTTCGGCAACGGGTCGTACAGTCTGTGCGAAGGGCTGCCTTTCTAAAGCTATATCAATTCTAGAACTACACTTTCTGTGTCCCAATAGAGTAGACATGGCCTGATTTCATCTGATCTCGGTGGTTTGGTTGCATCCCAATCTGGGAAGTGAAATTGGTCTTTACGAAGAGACGTCCGGTTTCTTCCGTGGTGCCCGTGTACCCTCTGTTTAGTACACTTAAAGTATTTACTCCGTTGTAGTGGGCCTCAGCGACACGGTTCCAAGACCGTAACTAGTGATCTCAGCTCTACTGCCGAGTTGTAAACATCGTATTTTTTGTGATTTCTTTCTGAAGTACTTTCCAGTGCTCGACATTCAAGCCTCTGTTTTGTCCCCCCAGAAAATTTAGTCTGTGTGTTTCCTCACTGCGGATTCTGTCCGAAAAAAAGCGACGTATTAACCTCAGTTAGTCATCTTTCCCCGTCGTCTTTGGAAACTGTCTGGGATGATGTCTAGTCGTGCCGATTTTGCCATCTCTTTACAAGATAGCGTGTTGCCAGATGCCTGCCCCGCACAGCCGCTTGTGGTTTTTTGTGGGTCCTCGCATCTTCGGCTGTTGAACGTTTTGCAGAGTTGCTGGCATGGGACGACGAATCATCCATCCTACGACGTTTCCTACCGGTAGCAGGCTCCGCCACGACGCGGGGTTCATTAGTCGCTTCGATGCGCTCACGTGCCTCGTCGAAGCCAAAGGGGCTCTTTAGCAATGCTTTCAGATGGCGGCGGACAGCTTGGTTGAGCCTGTTCTGCCAGCTGCAATCTTCGGCCTTTGCTCGTTCGAGAGGTCCTACAAAGAAACCCTCAGAAGTTGGTTTAGCTTCTTCTTCTTTCGTTTTCTCATGTTCTCTACCAAATCACTCAGTTTGCGAGAGCGTGTAGTTTAGTCCTTATCATGTCATGTTATCCGTCTATATTTTACATATTACATAAAGAATATAAATTGGCCAGAAAACGTCAATGAATGTTAGTCATTGCGATGATATAGCAGATCGGTTTTTTAAAGATTTTTTAAAAGACATTGGTAGTCGCTGCTCGAAATAATATAGAATCATTTTACTCTTTATTCGCCTTTAATTATATATAAACGTACTCAATAAACATAGTCAAGGTAAAATCACAAGAACACTTCTCTAAAGATACTATTAATGGAAAGAATCTATACCGAAAAATATTCTTATATTTCGATTACCCTGATGGTATTTCAGTGATTTCGGGCATTTCCGTAATTTCAGCAAACAATCAAGATATGGTTATAAAAAAAATGCCAAATGAAATCAACAAAAAATCGTAATTTCAGTGAAATTGTAAAATATTGAAATTCATGGGGTTAACATATATAAAAAAAAAAGTGTTCATGTGCCCGTACAACAAGCAATGGAAAAGAAAGAAAAATGCTCGAATAAAAACGTCATACATGGAACGTACGTCATCTGGATGCAGAGGGTAGAGGCAGCCAGAAGCACAACTCGCTTGTTCTCTAAACGGTCAATTATATATAAACAAAAACTAGATGTTTGTAGATCAAAATTAATCACTTAATGAACTGAATGCTGCATAATCGCCAGTGCTTTCAAGTGAAATGATTTTATGTGGAAGTATGGAAATGTCTAATTAAATATTGAGTCTCGAAAAACGCACAGTTGTCATATTATTTTTATCAACAAAGTTCCTTCTTTCAGGCAAAATTAACACTTGTAAAAGGTTTCGGGATATCTGTTGTAACACATTCACCATGCGAAGAATTAATGTACATCACACTTGAAGACATAATGCTAGACATAATTTTATTGCCTTTTACAAAATCATTGGAATTAAAAGTTGGTGATCTGCAGATAGACAATCAACTACTAGACACACTATGTCCCGTTTTACTGTATACATCGAAATCGAACGCCGATGATTTGCCAAAAGAAGCTGTGGTATTAAAGGCAAAATTATTGCCCAGTCCTAATAAAAATGCCGTTATATTTGAATATATATCTTTCGACTTGAAGCCTTGCATTGTATGCCTAGAGGAACGTATGATTTTAAAAACTGGTGTTTTTCTAAACTTCGGACGGGTGACTAAACGGAAACATTTACAAGCAGATAGTAACGTTTATCGAACTGATGAGTATCCGTTTTCGAAAAATGCTAAACGATTTTATTTCGAAAACTTGGTCATTGGATCAACCCAGGTAAGTAAACCATTGTTTAAAGATATAAAATAATATATATATATATATATATATATATATATATATTCACATATGTAGAAAATGTCGAGATTTTATTTTCATTAACAAAAAGGACGTTTTTTCTTGAAATTCTCGAATTGACTCAATGCTAAAAGACGTAACGTAGACTCATTTGGCGTAGGGTGTAAAGTACAATAAGCTAATAATTACAATTTACAAATGCTAATATATTTAATAACTAAGGTGATGAGTAATTTACACTGTGATCTCTTCGCTTAAATAAAAAGTAACTTTAAATCTGAAATTTTATTTGCTTGCAGGTACGACTTACTGTTTTAACAGCGTCCAAATTATCACCCGAGCTGTTCGAAATGAAAAAGTCACTTGGTTTGACGTTAATCAAGTTTGAAGACGCTTTAATAGAATTTGACAAGTTTTCTGACAGGCATCATTTCGAAACATTAGACGTTTATTTTAAGGCCTTAAAGGTCCATTACGTAAACCAATTAAAATGGCATGCGGGATCGATATTGGGAAGTGTAGATTTTTTGGGGAACCCTTTAGGTTTCGCTAATGACCTTTCAGAAGGCGTCTCAGGATTAATATTTGAAGGTTCCGTTAAAAGTTTGGTCAAAAATGTAACCCATGGTATATCAAATTCAACGGCAAAACTAACGGAGACGTTATCGGATAGTTTAGGAAGAGTAGTTTTGGATGATCACGACAATGAGACTCGTCAAAAAATATTGGAGGTTACATATCCAACTACGGGAAGCCATTTGGCAGCGGGTTTAAAGGGTTTTGGCTTTGGTCTACTTGGGGGAGTAACAAGCATCGTTCGTCATACTTATGTTGGTGCCTTGTCAGACGGTTTCCCCGGATTTCTGAGCGGTTTGGGAAAGGGTCTTGTGGGTACGGTAACAAAACCAATTATAGGTGTTCTTGATTTAGCGTCAGAAACTGCAAGTGCCGTTAGAGAGACAAGCAGAGGATCTCATCATTACTTACCCGATCGTAAGCGTTTACCGCGTTGCGTAACAGGTGCATCAGGCGGCTTACTGCCCAGCTACTCATATCGGCAAAGTAAAGGACAACAATACCTTTATATAATTAATCGCAGAAATTTAAACGAAAAACTAATATTTTATGAGCCAAATTTGTGCAACGACCGAGAGGCGAAATTGCGACTTCTTTTATCCACAGAATACATTCGTATTTTCTCAAGGTGCGAAGAAGATCCTGCGATAATGTTTGAATGTCATTTGAGTGAGGTACTATCATGTCATCCTTTGACCACAAATGTGACTAGTGCTCACTCAAGCAAACTTATACCGAGTTATTACATCGAAATATCCACGAATTTACCAAAAGTTACGCGGCCGCGAGTCCGTTGTCAAAATGAAGAAATTGCTGAAAGGGCTTCAAGATGTGTAAGTAAATACGGTATCAATTACGCTTTAGCATAACTTTTCGAAGCCATTTTTTTTACTTTTCAAAATGTTTATATCATCGATTTTTAAGCATAATCAAATTGATGAAATGGCTTTAAAAAGCCTGATAAATATGCAGAAAAAATACAATAAATCAATTCTTTTTTAAGAGTCATTCCTTATTTTATGCACTCTTTGCCACTGTTTTCAAAATTCCTATAAAAAAAATTTTTTTTTTTTTCATTTTTCATTAAAATCATTCTTTAGTGGAGATGCTGAGACAAAGTTAAATAAATCAACTCAGAATCTCTTAGTTGAATAAGAAAATAGTTAGCAAGTCTTTCCGCTCTCAAGTGTAGGTTAACAAGATTCGCTCAAACTAAGGCAAATAAATTCTTCCCAATAACCTTGAATAACTACTTTGCGATATTACTCAATAATTCAATAATTCAATACTTTTTATGCGCTAATCTTTTTTCAGATAAACTACGCAAAAGCAGTGTTCGATGAACGGGAGCTGTCGTTGACATACTTCTAAATCATTGAATTTAATTTATTAATTGTAACTATATTTAAAACGACTTAAAACTTACCTTTATAAGTAAATATCGTTAAAATAAAGTATAATTAATGTAACTATGTATATATTGTAATCTATGTACCTAATTAAATAAACGATGTTTTATACTAGTTACCGTAGTTAAGAGTTTTATATATATATTGTTTTCAATCGCATCTGTGTATGATTCCATATAAATTTTTTACTGAATAACTGCAAATATTTTGAAATGATTCATCTGCCATTCATGTCTATAAATATGTCAATTTGATGATCGTAAATCGTGAATAGTCCGATCAAAGGGAAGTTTGCCTTGCATCCAATTTTTGGGTTTGCATGTTTTGTTTTTTCTCTCGCGTCGGGCGCTTGTTTCTCGAATTATTGAAGTTGAAAGATTTTCCTTTCAACGTTTTATTTACTTCAGTTGCAATGTTTGGTATTTATACATTTTTATGCCCTACATCACTTGTGATGACTTCTTTGACCACTTCTCCTAGAATGTCTAGTTTTGAAAAGTCTTTTCATGTTAGTGTAGGCTATTTAATGATGGACCGTGGCCTACATGTATTTTGTTTGCATTGCAAAACGATCTATCTATCTATTAACAACAGTAGTATTACGAAATCGTAATATCTTAGGTAGGAAAATAAGATTCTCACAAGTGAGAAGTTAACTTGTGCAGTTTATCCTTTACATTCTTGTAGTGCGGTTTTAAGAAAAGCGATTGTGGCGAATCGTCTTGTGTAAAGTCTCATGGAACGCATAGGGCTCTTTTCTTTGCAACCAAACAATTCAAATTAAGATCACTTATTTTTGCCAAACGCATCCTTGCCTTGATCAGTCATTGGATTCCACGCATTTTCGAGCTTTGAATTCTTAATCGATCAGAGACAACCTTCAGCTTCCTGTCTCGACGTTTTCACAAATACTATAGGCTCAGATAGACCCATTCTGGTAAACATAGGAATACGTCGTCGGCATTTCGAAACCCAAAGCAGGTAGAGAAAATTTGAGCATAGGTAGCTAAAGGCCCTGTCATATAAATAAAAGTTAGGAAAAATTCTGGAACTTTGTCAAACTTTTTTTTTCTTGAAGCTCAAAACTTGAAAGATTCAAATTAATAAACAAAACATTTAACACAATTATGCCATAGAGAAAGCAATTCATTAAATTCTTGAAAAACGAAATAATGTGCGCTATGTTTGTCGAAAACTATTTAAGTAAATTTTTTTGTTGAACGTCCAGGCAAAAACATTACGGTGTACAACCAAAAGGATCCTGTATTTGTGGGCATTTTGAAAATTTAATTTTTCTAATTAAAATAAATAAAAGCAATTTTATTTATTTAAATAATTTAATAAAACTACTCGTTTCATTTGAATTTATCCGAGTTCTCACACAAAGAATAAAGAGCAAATGCAAAACGAAAATTTCTCTTTTTGGCGCAATAGCAAATATGGAATGAGACTTGGAATCTTTCTAAGCTGTCTTAGGTTACAATTTTCGAGAGCTTCTATTAAAATTCCCCTAAAAATGCCCCTAAACATGTTGTGACTAAAAAACATGTAAGAAAGTTATATTCGGCGCGGGCCAATGCTCGCATACCTACTATTATGCTTCCGGCATTCTACTCTCCAAGTTCTTTTATTTGATACCCATATCGCTAGTATTATTAAGAAAAAATGAATCGCGGTGTCTACCATATTCATTTTAAAATTAACCCATTTTTAGGCAGATAATGTGTCTTCATTTGAGGAATGCACAAAATAGTTTTAAACATTCTGTCTTGTTTTCGTTATGATAAATAAGCATAAAAACTCAAAAAAAGTGAAAAAAATAAAATGTAATTACTCGTAATTTTGTGGGGGCACGGCCGATTGATTCCATTTTTGGACACAAAGAGTAGAGTGCCTCTTAAAGTAGATGTGGAAAATTTGAGCTTTTTAACTTTAATAATTTCCGAGTAACGAGCAAAAATCCAAAAGTATTTGTTAAAAAAAAAACTGAGTTACATTCAGTTTACTGCGCCCTTCTGCTCTGACCAATTTGATCCATTTTCAATAAAAACTTTGAAGTCGATGTCTAAAGGTGCTAAAAACGCACATTACACGGACGGACAGGCATGGCTAAATCGCCGCAAAGTTCCTCGCTGATCAAGAATAAATATACTTTATAGGGTCTCTGAACCTCTCTTGCGGGTGTTACATACATTATCGAAAAAAACAAAATGAGTATACTCTCATCTAATAGTGCTGGGTATAACAAGTAGTTACGCCTTTAAATAGAATTCTTACTTAGGAGGCATAACAACCACATGTTAAAATTATGAAGTTTAACGCAAGTTTCCATTAGATTTTCCATTTCCATACAAAATTCAAAGTTTAAGAATATGGAGACAATTATTACATTGGCAAGGGAAACAATTTTTTATTAGAATTCAAATTTAAAAAAAAGGAAAAATCATTTGCAATATTTTGTAAACTTTACCCTTTGGAAACTCAATATATTTTCCTAACTTACTTAGCCTTACACGGGTATTAAGAAGAAGAATATTTATTTATTTATTGTTTATATATTTTGTAAATAAATTAACAAAGTATGGATTTGCAGGCTGCCGGATAATTTAGATCATGTGCTCGTCTGTATTGAAAACTCGACCGCACTTGAGATTTAAACCCGAGAGCATTGAGTTGTTAATCGCGATCCTTTGCTTATTCGGGTACTCATGCAGAAGAAAAACACTACTATGCTGATATAATAGGTAACAATTCAGGACTAGGAGAGAGACCATTGCTTTTAATAATTGCTGCCTAGAACGTACTTTATAAGTGGAAAATAATGTCATGTATTAAAGGTTCAACGAACTGTGAGTATTATTAGTAATGACATTGAATCAAGGGTCAGTCGATGCCTGTCGACGTCGAATAAATTCGATGATAATTTTTGCATTTGCATCTATAGCTGTCGGCGCCGAGCCGAATGTTGAGTAGCGAGTTTATAGCTGTCGGCAATTTATAGAATTTCTTCAGTCTCGAAGGAAAAGATAATTTATTCGAAAATCATGCCAAATATTACGCAATGGATAGATTTGATGTTGAATTAATGAATATAAAGAGTATCTGATCCTATTAATGTGCGTGTGTGCGAATATTATCAAAAAGAAATTAATAAAAAAAAAGAATTGTAAGATTGAAAATATACATATATATATATGTATATACATAATTTATTATTATTATTATTATTATTATTATTATAATTTTAGACTAATGAAATAAATTCTTAGACTAAACAAAAAAGACCTTGAGCACTGGCAACACAGGCTATCGGCTCTAATAATTTAAAAAAATACAGATTTAAATAAAATAATTTATTTAAATTATTACTCTACTTATTTGATTATTTACCTTCTGCCTCTTCTTCTCAACTTATTTGCATTTACATTGCTATTCATATGCCAATGATGTTCGAAATACAACGCTGTTTTTGTCTCGACTAAAAAAGTTTATTCGACTCATATATACTCACCATGTGACACTGTCGAAAAAGATAGTCGGGTGGAGTGTGCATTCGACGTCGATAAACCGTCCGCAGTTCTTCTGCCACTTTCATTTAAAATGAGAAACGTCCTTATGAGAGAGAGCCTTGATATGTATCTTCAAGACGCGTTTTACAAAGGGAAATAAGAAGGAAGAAGAAGGAAAGAAGAAAAGAGAAGCACGGAAGAAACAAAGAGAAGCAGAGGGATTGATCGACACATCTCCTCCAAAATAACATTTTATCGAGTTGGGGATACCCCAAGAACACAACGGCCATATTCTAAAAGACCAACGTAAAAGTTAATTCGAAAATAAACCCTTTTTCTTTAACTGGACATTAAATTGCAGAACACCGATACTTTGAAATCAATTAGCAATTACTTTACCTCATTCCCTGTACTCGAAACTTCTATTGCGGTTTTAATAGCAAGATCTTATAAATACACATTGTTCGAATTTTGCGGCTTGTTTTTTTGCCGGCTTGTACAGTACGACAACAGCTTCATGAACTGGCGTATAGTTTCTTGAGAATATTTGATATATGATGTGTGAAATTTAAGGAAAGTTAAAGTGTCGTACGCTTGTGCAGTACTAAAGTACTCTGAGATGAGCCTGGTTGTTGAACAATGGGAAGAAAACACGATAAGTTTGATGTGTAGAGTAATGGGAAATTGCATATACGTGTCAGTTTGACCGTAAGCCAGTGGTTCTGAAACAAAACCGATTTCCTGTATAGATATCATCCCTTTTATGAGGGTACCCTGAAGTTTTCCTATTTTTATTTTCAATTGTATTTTAATCAAAAAGAAAGCGTCAAATGATTAGATCTTTAGGTTCAAAAATCCTTCATAAAGTTGTTTTTTTCTTTGCAAAACTCATCAAAAAGAAATCAAAAAGTGATGAAAAGAAAGGTCTTGAGAAAAGAAGAAGATCCTCGCGTAAATCTCGAAAGGCACCTTCTAATCGCAAGGAATCCGAATACGAGGAATCCAATAAGGATGCCGTTATAGATATATCAAAAGAATCGGGTGAGGAGACACAAACACAAGATGAAGGAGAAGGAGAAGTAGAAGAAGAAGGAGAAGGAGATAAACCTAAACGTAGATCGACTTTAGCCAAATTAGAGACATATGTGGCTTCATTGTTTCGACGACTTCTTGAAAGCAATATACCGATACATGACGTTTTAACATATATGACGATAGGGTACGTGGTGGGCTTTATAATAACCATTATATGGTACAATTATGTTACGGGAAGAGAATTGAATATATCGCGTTGGGTGTTTTTTATTATATTCGGTTTCATTGCCCTGCTAATGGGTCACAGCAAGGAAGTGAGGTAAATTTGTCATTTGGTTATAACAGTTAATTAAAACTAACAGAAAAATCTTTTAAAGATGTACACTTACCCTGGCTATACCTATATTGTGCAGCTCTCGTGGCAGATCTTTAATAGTAGCGTTAGCGTTCTTCTTCGCCGTTAGCGGACCAACGGCGAATACGTTTAAAAATATTGATGTGATGACTTCAAGCATAACTTGTGGCCAAATGGAATTGAAGCAGGCATTAAGTGACATGTTGGACACACTCAAAACTCCGCTAGTGGCCATTAAAGAGGCTATACTTGTTGCAATAAAAGAGTTGAAAAATGTTATGAAAAAAGTGCAGGTAGTTCTGTATCATATACAGGAATTAATAATCATTTTATGTGAGTATTTGACAAACGGTATACACACAATGAAAGGACTTTTTTGAAATAGTGCGAAATGTTGTTCTTGTCATTTCAGTGGCCAGTATTAAAAACGCTTTTGATTGGTTACGCAATATAGTCGGTATGTGCAATAAGGAGTTTGGCACACCATTCGAACGTTGCATGAATACAGCCAACGATGCTATGATTTCTTGTCGGTAGGTTAAAGCGGGATAAAATGTCCACGCTTCCGTTGTATGCAGCTATTCGAGAAACCCACTAAGAGCGGTTCGATCTTCTCTTGTTAGTTAAAAATCAATTGCGGACATATTGACCAGATTTTCTATGTCTTCTTTTGCCAGGCCAGATGTATTTATTAAAATACTTTGTAAGAGTTACTAATATTCGCCTTCACAGCACATATCCGAAATTCAACTCAGTCACTTCTTATACGGACTACTAGGCTTGTCTTTCCGATTACATAATGGTAAAAAAAGTGCGCATTATCCCGTTAAGTATGCAAACGTTTATGATCAGCGATGTAGTGTGCATCGATCGCTCTGTCTGCCCGCTTACGTGCTTGGGACGCTGAATAGATCGAGAAATATGAAACTTAATATATGCTTTTTAGCGTAGAAAGAACGCGCGTCAGCATTCTGTAAAAAAAAGAAAGCTACAACATGTACATCGGTCCGTAAGCATTTCTGAACTACACGTATGAACCATAGCAGATATTAATCTGAAATTTTGTGCAAATACTTATCAGAACCATTTATAATTACAAAAATCTAACCGATTTGCTGGGAACATGTCCACAATAAGGAAACATCCTTAACTTACTACCAATTAGAGAGATGATGCGTTGAAATAATAATGAGGATAAACGTTGCTTGAGGCCAGTGCATAATTCACAAAATAGTTAAGAATTTCCATGCATTGAGTTGAGGCGCTGGGTATCAAAAATTCACTTTAAAGCAAACATAACTTTGCTACTCGTTTTTAAATTTATTTTATTACTTTTTTTTGCTTTTAGGGAGAAACTCGGACCACTTAAAGCTCTTTGTCATTTAACCAAAATATTTAGCATGCTGTGTTATGCGGCGAAGATTGTTGACGTTATTTGTGTATTAATAGATTTTGTTGACGACGCTATAATAGGTGTGGTCATGGATAGTAAGTTCGTTACACAAATTTGATTTCGACGACTTACGTGGGTAATGAAATAATTTTGCATTCAAATTTTTCCTCAGAATTGAAAGAATTCGCTAATGAAGTGAAGCGATTGTTCGATGTTTCGATAACTTTTGATCATGATTTCTATTTTAAGACCACTAGCTCTAAAGAACTGAGTCAAATACGCGATGATATTATGAAAGATATTAGAAAACATATGCAAACATTTATTTTAATATTCGGTTGGCTGGATATTTTGAGCGTTTTATTGATGTGCCTTGTGATATTTAAGTAAGCTCGGATAGCGAATTTGTAAAAGGTGGATGTATGCTGGAAAGATTTTAAATAATTTTATTTTTACATTTATTCCAGAGCGATTTGGTTTCGTATGAAATACGTACGCAATCCAAGCTATCAAAATAATTTTATTACGATTGAGTTTGTTCAAATTGACGAGAAACGTCGCGAACAAGAAAAGGAAAGAGCTTTGCCCCTATCATTGTGGGAATCCTTTAAATATCCCAAAGTAGCCATTCACACATTTTTAGCGACTAAAATATTGCTAATTAATTAATAATTTATGTACAATTTTAAAGCTCAGCGACTGTCGTTTGACCCGTGTGGAATTAACTCAGTTGGCCAAATCTGCCGTATTTCTAACAATATCCAGTACGCAGCTATTTTGTATATGTCTCTCGGATTACAGCCTATTTTGGGTTTTGGCTTTGATATCGTTTTTCGGTTTAAGGCAAAGGGGCTTTGAACGTTAGTTTATAATATAATTAACAAAAAACTATAATAAATGAAAAATTTAACATCGATTCGCTGCTTGTGAAAATCTTTCCTTTCAGCCCCTCCTTACATTACTGTTCAAGTAAATGGCAGTGGTTTTGTGGGGGAAATTTTTCGCGGTATTGTGGGTGCATTTGAACCAATGTCACAAAATTACACGGTCGATACAAAAACCTGTTTACCGTTTCCACATGAACCTAACTTTACGACGTATTACTTAATAGCATCGTTATGTTGCTTGGCATGGATATTTTTGCTCTGTCAGCCATATGGCTTACGTTTAAGACATGCCATCATGCGTTTGTATTATCCAGATGTAGCCAGGGAGCGTGCTGTATGGCTTTATGATAAAATTTTACTAAATCGCAGTAAGAATTTAAAATTTAAAAATTCTCCAAGGAATTCATTAACAATTTTGAATTTGTAGTGACTTTCTTCAAACTGGCTCGGCGCAAAGCTCGGCTTCTTTTCGTTTCTGATAAAACTGTTGATGATTTTTCCTGGATGGATTGGATTAGAGCACGTACCGAAAAGTAAATTTTCCGTCTTTTGAACATGGATCTTTAATTAATTGGTCTTTTTTTCTTTGTCCTTTTCCTTGTAGGTATTGGTTGAGTCGTCTCATTCTGGGTCGCTCCAAAACCGAAAAATGTTTACTTTGTGGCACACCGTTAAAAGCGTAATTCAGTTAAAAATCGATTTGTAAGAATTTTTTTGTTTTCTAATTGTCTGTACTATCTGTCAGTGATACACGGGTTAAATGCGAGTCCCTGGGCTGTAACGCACTTTATTGCAAGACTTGTTTTGAAGGATCTGAGAATATTTGCTGCATTTGTCATAATCCGATGGAATATGGTGACTTAAGTGATTTATCGGAAGTCAAGTAAGTCGTTTTATATATTGTTCTCTTCTGTTCATGATGAAAATAGTAAATTGATAAAGAAATCAACCGTACCGAATTTGGACTAAGTAGGTCTATTTTTTTTCGAGACCACCGCATGTAAACAGTCTCAGGAGATGTAAACCCTTATACGATAAGCCCGCCTAACTTTTAACATTTTATGATGAAAATTTCTTCATGAGTTTAATTTGATATAAAAATTAAGTAGACCGAATTTAAACAGCATGCGTCTATTTCTTGGACCCCACTCCACACAAAATGTCTTATGAATAATAAGCCCGCCAGACAAAGAATTAATTTTTAATATTTCACAATGACAATTAAAATAAAAAAACTAACGGTAGGGAATTTGGATCACATAAGTATACTTTTTAAACCGAAACATATGTAGGGGTTAGCATGAAAAGCAATGGTGAGAAAGTATAATTCTAGTTTTATATGACGGAAACTGAAAAATAATAAAATTTTTAGAAAGTAAATTAAGTTTGCAAAATTTGTTTAGCGTTATGTGATGTTTTGAGCGTCGTCGTTCATCTTCGTCGTTCATTACAATGGTCTTGCTAATAATGAAGTAAACAAACTTTTCATTAAATTATTTTGTTCTTAATACTAAGGGACTCATCGGACGATCCAGATGTAGTTCATATTGATGAAACTGAAAAAGATTGTGTATTTGCAAAGGTAAAGAGGGCTAAAGTAGTCGAAAAGGACGAAAAAACAGTTTCCGACGGCGATGATGGAAAAGCAAAGAAAGGTTTTTCATCCAAATTGAGAAAAATATCTCGAATATTTCCCAAGGCTTGTTGGAAATCTGACGATGGGGAATCCAAAACTCATGCTGTTATTGAAATGCCAAAAACATCGGAAGAGGATTCGGACACAGAGAGATCAGAAGTTGAAATAGATAAAACTAAACGTCGATCGACTGTAAAGGAAGCAGAGAAAACTGAGCAAAAATCATCCATAAAGAAATATGGGAAAGATTTGATTAACTTAGATACCGAAGAAGAAAAATCAAAACGTACGTCGAGTGGAAAAAAGATTGACACAGGGCCGACTGAAGCGGATACGGAAGAAGGAAAACCTAAACGCAGATGGAGTAGAAAAAAGGTTGACAAAGACGCGACTGACGCGGATACCGAAAAAGAAAAGCCTAAACGCAGATCGAGTGAAAAAAAGGTTGACAAAGACTCAGCTGACGCAGGTACCGAAGAAGAAAAACCTAAACGCAGATGGAGTGCAAGAAAGGTTCATAAAGGGCCGACTGACGCGGATACCGAAGAAGAAAAGCCTAAACGCAGATCGAGTGGAAAAAAGGTTGACAAAGACCCGATTGATGCAGATATTGAAGAAGAAAAGCCTAAACGCAGATCGAGTGGAAAAAAAAATCACAAAGACTCGATTGACGCGGATACTAAAGAAAAAAAACCTAAACGTAGATGGGGTGCAAGAAGGGTTGATAAAGGGCCGACTGATGCGGATACCGAAGAAGAAAAGCCTACACGCAGATCGAGTGGAAAAAAGGTTGACAAAGACCCGATTGACTCAGATACCGAAGAAGAAAAACCTAAACGTAGATCAAGTGGAAAAAAAATTCACGAAGACTCGATTGAAGCAGATACCAAAGAAAAAAAACCTAAACGCAGATGGGGTGCAAGAAAGGTTGATAAAGGGCCGACTGACGCGGATACCGAAGAAGAAAAGCGTAAACGCAGATCGAGTGGAAAAAAGGATGACAAAGACCCGATTGATTCAGATACCGACGAAGAAAAACCTAAACGTAGATCAAGTGGAAAAAAAATTGACAAAGACTCAACTGAGGCGGATACCGAAGAAGAGAAGCCTAAACGCAGATCGAGTTTAAAAAAGGTTGATAAAGAGCCAACTGACTCCGATACCGAAGAAGAAGAACCTAAACGCAGATGAGGTAGCAAACAAAATTGACATAGGCTCGATTGACGTGGATACCGATGAAAAAAATCCTAAACACAGATCGAGTGGAAAAAAGGTTGACAAAGACCCGACTGACTCCGATACCGAAGAAGAAAAACCTGAAGGCAGTTCGAGTGGCAAAAAAAGAATTAACAAAGGCTCGACTGACTCTAGAAAGAATTGAATTCTATTGAATTAAGGAAAGATTTATTTATTTATTTATTAATTATTTTTATATTGTGTATTCATTAATTTATTTAATTAATTTATTTCTCAATTGTTTATGCTTTTTCTTGGATTTTCTTTGCCTTTCATTTCTTTCTTGGTTTTATTTTTGTTATTGAATTTCCAATAAATTCAAAATGCAAACTCTTATAGCAGTTGTTGTTGTAATTACTAGGAAATTTTTTATATGTTTTCCTAACGTAGTTGTTGTTAAAATCACTGAGTGAAATCTTCCGATCACTACATTGTCGATAATGGATAATGGAAACGTACGTAAGTGTGCGATTTTAATTGTATTAAGGCTTATGCGTGTGCGCAAATTTAAAAAGTTTATGTGACACATGAACCAATTATTGCACTTACAGCACTGTTCGTATTGCCGCATCTTTTTATTATGCAGCTGCTTCTTGAAGTGCCATAAGCTTGCCAAGTGTGTCTAGATAGATACAGATGTACTTCATGCTATGGCAGAGCGTAACCATTATTTCATTTTTAAAAGCCATGCCATTTGAAATTTACTTAACTTTACGACCTGACTTTAAGCATTAGAATGCATAATTTAATCATTAAGAATTTGTGTCCTGTTACATAATCATAATGTCATTTATGCGTCTATGTACATGCAAGCGTATGCATATGCATATTAGAAATAATGGGAGGCAGAAGAAAAATAAGAACGCGGCGAGCGCTTGCGGTCATATAATTTAAAAATATATTACTTAATATGAAGAGAGGTGAAGAAATAGAATTTGAGATAAGAGATAAAGATGCGAGTGCGGACAAAAACACTAATGCAAATTAAGATGGAACATAAGTTAATGATTAAAATGAGACGAAAATCGATCGTATGCATGTACGAATATTCATTCGCCGTTGTTTCTATTCCATAGTGTTTACCGTGTAACTGAACTGAAAAAATGAAAAAATCTATCAGCTTTTCAAAGCTTCACTGCTTTAAATTTGCTAACAATTGGACTTGAAATTGTCACACTTTTTACTTGGTGATGTGAGAAGAAAACACTATTTATTACTAAAGATATTCTTATTTTATTTTAACGGTCAAATGAGCGAAAGGGATGTTTCTCTCATTTTACATCGTATTAAAAATAATTCATCACGAACTTTTTTTTTTTGTCATCTTCTCGAAGAGATGAATATTTTTCATAATCTCCTTCAAATATTCGGTTAGTTAGGGACTCGTTTCTACATACATCTGAAAATGAAATTGCTTTTTAACGATTGCATCCATTTACATCCATAGGAGTAAACCGCTGTACCCGTCTTAAAAAAAAAAGAGCTTTTATGACAAATTTTTTCAGGATTGAAAGAAAGATAATCGAATAATAGTGCTTAAGGGGGTTATTGAGCTTTGAAGTGTTGGAAAAAATATGTACAAAATGGCAACACCGCAGCCATTTTCTTGCGACACTACTGACTTAAGGAACTCTGCGGCAATCATAATAACTGCTAAAATTTAAATAGATCGATAGATCGATAGATAGATAAATAGAATAGAGAATAGAATCATTTAATCTACATCCACACATATTGATCAATTTGTGCAAACAATGAGGGCACGTGCGTAAAAAAGTGCAATTTTTGACTAAAAAAAAAAACACTTGAAAATCCTACTTATTTTTAAAGAGAATCTACTTTTAAAAATACCGCAAATATGGATGAAAAAAAATTAAAATTATTTACGCTATGCTGGGTGCGGTTTTGAACTTTCGTCTTTTGTGAGAAAAGTGCGTTAAGCGTTTCAGAAAAGATAGAGTTTTTGATCATTATAAACTTTTTGTTACTTTTTTTTATAGTCGGCAATTCGGGGATCATAAAACTGCTCTTCCAAGTTCAAATATTCCTCCTCATTCGATTTCGTCGACGATTTTTTGCTATCTGTAACGGGCACTCAACTTTCTTAATCCACTTCGACTTAGTTGCAAGACAAAAATTGTACGATTCGTTGCCAACATCATAATCTGCAATGCTTCCATTATTCGTAAAGTGAGGCCATCATTGCAGTTGCACACAGCCATGGCAGTCGCTACGTCCGAGACTTGAAGACTTGAAAGAGACTTCGAGGCCAAAGCCCAAATCATAGCATTGCTTATAGGCTCCCAACCAACGAGTTAGCAATTCTTCTGGGCTTAACTTATTGTAAATCTGCCTGATAACTTTCGATTCATGCTGAATCGCTCTCAGCTTCGTATCTATTCAATGGTCTGAAGCACGTATTACTCCAATGCCGTGTCAGATATGCTGTCTTCGTACGATTTTTCCCTTAGTACACATTCGGCTCATTAATTCTAACTTACAAATATTTTGAGACAATTGTTAAAAGTCTGCGCTAGAGCGTGGAAGTTCGATTCTTTTTATACAAGTACTGGAGCTTTGTGCGCCTAAAAAAAGTCTCACGTAGAATATAACTCAAAACCTTATGAAATTACCTTTCTCTAAACAATTTTATTTAGCGCACTAGCCACTTGTGCTGATGAGAGACGAATGAACGAAGCAATTCTTTGCTCCCTTCAAGTAAACCTCTTCCATCTATTCCCTAAAACCAACAAAACAAAGCATGGGACTAGTCGCCAACTATCTCATTCGCAAAAAATCGACTCAGCGACCTAACCAGACGCGCAAACCGTTTCAGGAAAACCCGTACTGGACTTAACAATTACATTATGCGATTAGAGAATTTAATACATATATAAATTATTTTATGTAATTGTACTTACGTAATGTGGTGAAATGCATATCAAAATCGAAAAACCTAATTGGTCGGCCAAATCTATGAATTTTTTTTTATTGATAACTTCGCCAATTATGTTGCAATTTGATTGAAATTTTCATATACCGCGTAAAAATAATCGCATAAATGAAATGGCACAAAAAATTCGCACTAAAACAGGTTTGAGAATATTCACGTTCCGAATGGTTTTTAAATCAACTAAGTATTATTTTTAATCAATTAAGTATTATCTGAAGAAACGTGTTAATCCAGGAAGAGAACTAACAATCGACAGGTAAGACATTAAATTATAATTTCCTAAGAGAGTTTTATTTCACACACGCCCCCTTTTTAGTGTGCTTAGAGAGAATCGCAAAATTGCAAGGCGAAAATTTTTTATGTGTGATGAAATTTTTCCAAATGTCCAAAGCATTATAGAAACAAAAACGAAGCATGTTAGAAAACTTTATACGCAGCACTGTGATCCTAAAAGAGAGGAAAAACTAAACTTTCAAGTCCTATAGTATTGGATGGATGCGGTTGCTTTTTTCTATTTTTACAATAAATGTGGAAATTTATGTGGCGTGTGTGTTGTGCTTTATGAGTAAGAAGCAAACGACACGGAAAACAAAGACGTTTACAGTTATTGTTATGTAGACTTGCGGACGCTGCAGGCGTGTTCTTTGAAAAGTTTGGGTCATTTTCAAATTCTTTTGCGATCTTCATTTTTGAGAACGGAAGAAATGTTTTCTTTTCAGCTTCTTTTCTACTATTTAGAGAAGCACCCTGTGTTTCGGGGGAGGGGCTTAAAACTTGGTCTTATAAAATACATTGTCAATGTTCGATAGGGATATGTGGCCGGCTTTAGATATACTTCGAGAACGACATGAAGTTGTTTAAGTTTAAGTTGCCTGGGCAATTGACATAATAATAAATTCGGATACATATGCCATTGCTATGCGATTCGAATAATGGTGACTATGAATACGTGAAGTAACGATCGTTTGACGAACTTGTGAGTTGGCGGTAATGTCATGAATTGACTGTAAAATTTATTTAATTGAATTATTATTACATTATTGAAGATCTCGCTGCATGCTTCAATCCATTTGATTGTTTCTAAGGCTCAAATTATCTGATTGATTGGAAGAGTATCATATGGGCTTGGCCTGTGTGAAAGTTTGAGAAACGTATATGCGCTTGCAATACGTGCTAATACTGTAAGAGGGTTTTAGGTAAATGCTGCCGGATGTATTTGGAAATTTTCATTTCATTTCAATTTCCCTAACATTATCATGAACAGTAATAGGGCACGAGATGCAAAATCTACATTTCACCAGTTGTTACTTCTCGTTCTTCTCTTCCCTTCTCTTTCAAGTTTTCCGCGATAAAAGTAATGAAAAATTGTTATTCTATGCCTGATGGATAGTCGTAAATAAGTGATGGATATCTGGAACGTGGTCTAAATCCGTATAATATTTCCCAGCTTAGATTTAATGCGTTTCCATTCTAGATTTTGTATTTTGGCTCATATTTTCGTTCCAGAAACTACATCCAAGTACTGGTGAGATCAAAGTTCACGTTCCCGTTCATCTTTTTCTTATTCCATTTTTATTTTCGCCACAGCTGTACATTAACGATTGCCAGACGTTTATAATGTTATAGAATAAATTGAACTCTTAATTAGCTTAAGCTATATATATATATATTGCGGATTAATTAGGTTCGTTTGTTCTTTGATTCTTCTGTTTGTTATTATACCTTCTGTTATTACAATGCTTGCGGTTGCTAAAATTGATATAGATTTTTTTGTTGATTGTCACCGACACGAAATTTCAACACCTATGGTCTACGGTTGATATTAATTCAAAGCTATTAGAGATAATAATAATAAACTGTGCTGTTTAGAAAAACAATCGGTTACATTTCTCAAAATAATGTTTTGCACATTGCGTGCGTTCTGCTTTAACCAGATGTCTATCTGTGGATAATAAAGCCTCACTAACTCGAGTTCCCTCTCGCTATCCTGAACATGGCATCACCAGCACTAATGGGTCAAGCGCACTGAAACTCCTCCTTTCAAACAGTAACATCTCAATATTCATGATTCATGTCCGTGCGTCCATGCGTTTATCTATCCGATCTCCGTGCGTAGTTGCGACCTAAACGATCGCAATATGTGTATTAATGCTGGCCAGAGATGGAATTTAAAAATGGGAATGAATCTAACCGCGCTTCTTACATTCAATATACAAGTGTAAGATAATATTGTATTATGTGAATTTAATTTAAGTATCGTCTTTTCTTTTCTTTTCGTTCGTTTGTTTTTCTTTTTTCGTAACTAAAAAAATGATTTTGTTTAACACGCACATGCTGACTGTAAGCCTTCCATTTGGTTTTTTTTTTTTGTTTCGTTCAACCTACACATTTTTTCACATTTAACCACATTTTACCGCTTTGGAATTTTTATGTTTTTCTAATCGTTTGGGATCTTCGGCTTTTTTGTGTTGCATAGACATGCGTTTCGAGGGGCTCTTCTTCTACCTGCTGCTACATTTGTTCAAATGTTTTCATTGTAAATCTTTAACATTTGTCAATATGTCAACAACATGTAAGAATGCGCATAGGAAACTTGTTGTTCTTACTTTGTAGCTTTTCTTATTTCTATATTCTTTTGCTTTAATTTTATCAAAAAAAAAAAAAAAAAAAAAAATAAAGTACATTTAGCGTACGCTCTATTACAAATGTTTGCGGTTAATAATAGGAGAAAAAAAAAATTAAGAAAATTGTATATGATCGTGGATGACCGTTGTTACCCATCGTCACATTAAAAAGAAATGTCGATAGTCTATACTATTAGCCAAGTGTTTTTATTTTTCGTCGTAGCCTATCAGTAATGCAAAGGAAACAAATTCGCGGACAGAGCCCTTTTCAGTTCATCTCGTATCGTACATATTTCCTTTGACCAAGGGATAAATTAAATTTTACGACCGGAAGAATGTTGACCGCACATATCAACTTAGACGAATAGGTGGATGGACAGACATGCTAGGAATTGATACCAAGTAAAAGTGTCTGTACTTTATAAGAGACCTTTGAAGCCTTGTTCTGAGTATTGAAAACGTTTTGATAAAATGTATGCGACACTTCCATCCTTCGGTGGTGGGTGTAACAATATTATATTGGAAAAGCATTAGTTTGCCGTATATTAATACGCCTAGTGAGTCTCTGCGTTTTGGACGTAAAATGCGTTGCGGTTTGTCTTGTTTCAAAGAAACTGATCTTTCTTGTCTTGTCTTGTCCTCTTCTTGTTCTTAAAAGGTTTATTCTTTGACATATTTATAAAGACATCTTTAATGGAAATACCACAAACACCATCCATCCAGGCCATCGGCCAAGCTCATCAATTCCTAGACATTGCTTCTTGCAATTTTTCTCAAATTCAGATTTTTTCTTTGCGAAAGATGAAAGGTGAAAGAGGTAAAAAGAAAACGAAGAAGGAAAGGAAGGTATAAAAGTATTGCCTTTGTGAAATCTCACAAACTGCTAATGTCGTGGTAAAGAGAGGAATTGTACAACTCCTTGTATCTGTTCAACATAATTGAGATAAAAAGAAACTTTTCTTCATTATTACTGTAAATACAGTTTTTTGTGCCTAAGATTACTTGCAATCAGCAAACTATTAATTAAATCTTCTGCGGTTTTCTTGGAAAATGATTTGTTAAAATAGTCAATCAATTGTTCTTATATTATACCTTTTCCTCTAATAATTCCGTTTATAACAAAAACTCACGTACTAACAATGACTGAAGTTTGTTTAACACATTTTCTTAATCAAGATTTCTCTTAATAACAAAGTGATCAAGATGTAAAAATTTGAAATTCCGACACGAAAAATCAATTGTAGAATGCATCGACGATTTCTTTGAAATGCATTAAAAGTGGAAACAAAGTTTTAATACGTTTCGTTCGTTTATTCGCTTCGAGAACAATAATTTATTTATGAATTGCTTCTAAGAACACAAGAGGGGAGAAAGATATTTCTTGTAGCTTATCGTATCGTCGCAAGATCAATCAATGCAAAAAAGGTTTTCAATAAATAAAATATAATGCAAGAAAAAGTTTGACATGAATAACTGTAAGAGCAACTTTACCGTGCTATATAACTAGAAGATCAACTGCGAACGCTTTCATTGTTCTTTTCGATTCAATTACTGAGATTGTCATTTATTGTTAAATCTCCGCATGGCACAAACGAAAGTAAAGTATAGTTTGGTTTGTTTAGTCGGTGAAATTTTAAAACTTATTTTAAGATACGCGTACGTGACCGACCATTCCATTATACTATTCGGTTTGTTTTTTACTCTTTTAATGCAATATAATATAATATATATAACCGGTTCATACGTCGAAATTGATTCATACGTTGAAAATTGCTTTAGTTTCTAAAATTTCTACTATTATTATATTATCATATTATGGGATTTGAAAATATCAGTCTATTAGCTGTATTCTCCCCGCAACACCGCGCAGGTATCACAAGTCATAAAGACATTTTCATCTGTGCGATTTGCAGGACTGCATAATCCCGCTTTATAATAAAACCGATACCGGAGCGCGTCCTTATGGCTATTCCTTCGCAATACGAGAATTGCTGCAAAACCGATCAAAAACGCCAGAATATAAACCTCATGTCGCCTTTAATAACGGACGACACTACCACTCTAGCAGGCTAAAAGAAAAGCTTATTTTTCATAATTCTCTTTTGGGAAAGGAGCGGAAGATAATACAACAACAATACCCAAAGCAATTATTAAGTACACATTCGGAGCCATTCTTGTGAGGCTTTTTTAATATAAGCTGCTCCGCAGCAACAAGTGTCCCCGAACCAACTTCGAATATTAAAAAAAAAAAAAAAAAAAAAAAATCATTTAATCTGATTAGCGAGTAGTTGAATGAAAAAAGTTCAGTTTTCAATACCAAAAAGGCACTCTTTTGGTGACAAATAGCGTTTGAATTAACTCATCAAAAAACCCCTACATGATTCACTTGCCAATGTTGCTTAAAAGATATTGTAAAAAATTGGAATTACGTGTGTCTGGCCTTGTGAAAATCTCTGAATGATTTAAAATTTACCCAGTCACATAATCATGTTTTTATGTCATCCTTGGCCATTTACGAAATTATTTCAGGCAATAAAAATGCATCGTGTTACCTCTTACAAGAGCGGTCTACTAGTAAACCAAGCAAGTTTCTCGTTAGTAACATCCTTCCCCTTCGTTCATCGAACTATAATTCGTGCGGTTAATTGAATAGCTTTTGGCAAAAAGTATTCTACTTATTGACTTAAATAAAGAACGTTTCAGGAGTTAGATATAGCTGTCGGTCGGTCTCTTAGAAGATTTAGAAACAAAAAATAAATACAACTTCATTTCGATTCGAAAGAGATTCGAAGCACTTGTGTTTTTCACATGGTATTAAATGCTAGAACCTTCTCATATATCGATAGAGCATATCACTAGTATTTATTTTGATCTACAGTTGATCATCTACAGGAAATGTGTTAGATATGTCTATCGCATGTAAAGCATAGTGATAAGCATCAGAGGCTTTGTAAATTATAAATGCCAATGAATAGTAGAATCGATTGATGTACTAAAAATTGCGGGGGATCCTTCAGTTTCTCCTTTAAGACCAAATTTAAATTCCAATTTATCATAATCGGGTTCAAAACTTCAGGGCGTCATCGTAATTTCTACAGAGAAACAGATCCCCACTGAACTAATGTCTATGCAGTGCCACAGGGCTTAATGAAACGATGCCCATAGGCTTATTCCGTGAGTTGCGAGCGACTGCCTGCGCCCTTCAGCTTGCAAGACAATCCTACAAGTGCGAGGGTTTAATCCAAGATTAGATACTAGTAGTACTGGATATGAAGGTTTGACTGTTGGACCCTCTAGGCAAGGCGAAGCCTACTTATATCTGTAGCGATTCAATGCGCTAGCAATTGGGATAACCACAGCCGCAACGAGCACTTCTCGGAGTGCCGTACGCAGCGGTCAGGTCTCGCACGACGACCATACCGAAATATTCACAATCCAACCACGCCTGGTTGGGCATTTCTCGAAAAATACCACAGGCTCTCCTAGGCATATGTGATGTAGGGTGAGCGAATAGTTTGTGTGAGTAGGATTATCAGCGTAAGGCGTGTCATTTTTATAACGTATACTCTTGCTATCGGATTATACATAGTTCCGGGACTACCATCCAGCTTTTCCTCAATTAATTTTAATGTACAAGGAGCAGATACTCAATTGAGTCTACCATTTTTCTCGCGCTTCCATAATAGCTGAAGTTTTAGTTGAGTAGTCTGCCAGCAGGCGATTCCTGGCACACTCGATAATCACTAGGATCTACAGATAGACATATGGACGTGTCGGAAATTCGATTACGCAATTAATTTAATACAATACAAAATGGATGGATATATTTAAAAAGAGGGATGGATATTGAACGATCCAGTTGAAGTCGAATATAATTTTTTTGTTCGTTCCTGAAGACCTGTTAATTGCTTTTGCAAAATTATCGGGGAAATGAGAACGATGGGATTTCGGTATTTCGCCCAGGTTGACATTTTAATCGAAATTCATTCAGATTTGATTAACTTACTAATGCTTACGACATCGAAACACATTAAGTCCACATTGCAATTGGCATCATAAACATGAGAGATTGATTTTCAGATCATAAAAACAGGCAAAAATTATTCTCATTTAATAAGCACTGCTTTTAACCTATCTATCCAGAATGAGAAAATGACGAGACCTGTATTGAGTAAGGGCTGCTTCAGTTCGATTTTAGATTAAGACAGTGCCGCTACTTTGTTAGACTCCTGTGAGTCCTGATCAAATCATATTTTGATCGAATGAACGCTGAGATTGTTGGCCCCCTAGGCCTAGGGCCACTAAAAAGTCTTCCATACAATCGATGATGTTATTCTCATTGGCAGTATCATCTGTAGTGTGTCGCACCGCGCCACTACTGATTACAATTCGTCGTACATAACTATGTTACGTGGTAAATATAATTATATTGCATTGTCCTCCAATTGCCAGTCTCTAGTTCTTTTCCTTTAATAAATGCTTGTACTTTGTATTTTAATACAAAGACAATTATATTTTGTTGGACAGTATTGCTTAAATATTGATGTTAAGTAACTAAATAAACTTAAGTCGAATAAATGTAAAATGTCTTAGTTAAGTGCTGCTTAAGGTTTAGAAAGTTAATTAAACTGCGGTAAAGTGCAAACGCTTTATAGCTTTATAGAGAGAAGAGCAATTTTTGATGCTTTTACTATATATAGTACGGCTAATGCACGATATGCTTAAACATGGCCTTGATGAAGTGCTACGATTCGTTGTATTGCAGTGGAATGTGCATAACATCAGCCAGTATGCATTTCATTCAAATGCATTTTTGCATATCGTTATTAAAGGGATGACTGGTATGCTGTCAAGTGTTGCTTGTTCGAGTGCCTGTTGTTGTCATGGCTGTTCAAAATTTAAATCTGACTTTTGTTATTTAACTGAACCTTTAGACATGAGGCAAAAGACAGAGCGAGAGAGAAAGAGAGCGCACAATAATGCATGCACTTAGACGTGTACATGTACAAAGATTAATACACATGTACGGTATGTAAATTAGTTTTAACAACTCATAAATTGATCTAACAAGAAAACCTCACACGAATACAAGGTACAAAATGAACATAACAACTTGACTTTCTGTTCGATGGCGCGGAAAACTTATATTGCATTAATAGTAACCATTGTGTATGCACTTGAGAGTGGACAACAGCAGCAGTAGCAGTAGCAAGAGCACAATAAAGATCATTTATCTAATAAAAAAAAAAAAGAGGAAAAAAAAGCGAGCAAGTACTTAATGATGGCCTATCAAGGAAGATATCTATTATAAATTGATATTTATATAGGTTTGTCTGTATATGTATGTGCCATTAAATATTTTATTATGCTTGCATGTACCGTGCTAAAATTATTGGTATGTTTGTTTGTTTCTTGCTGATATTGTTGTTATTGTTATTGTTGTTGTTGTTGTTGTTGTTGTTTTTATTGCTGTTGATACTTAGTGCTAGATACAATTAGTTAGATAAATGTTGTCTAAGATTTAATTATGGCTATTGCGTAAAACTGGTTCCTATCTTTTTCATTCGTTTCCCTCTCTTTCTCTCCTCGTCCACGCCTCACTTGCTCTGTCAGACTTCTCCATAAAGCCCCAGAAGGGCACTAAAGACAAAGCAGTTGCAAAATGTGCAAAAAAAGGAGCAGATTAAAACAAACATTTAATTCTTTGAATTGTTTCAGTTCAAATGGCTGACGATGGCGAAGGAGAACGAGAACGAGAACGAGAAATTAAATTAAACATATACGCACATACGGCAAGACACGTCTCGTCGAAGTAGAGAGAGATAGAGAGATATTTGAAAATTTATGGATTTACATGTCCATTTATGTCCATCATTTGTGCATTTCTTTTATTGGTCTTCTTCGGGTTAGACATCAATTGCGAAAGCGCAGCAGTCGCTATCATTTGCTGTTCCTCTATGCGTTTACGCGCTCCAGTGTCCACTGTCCACTGTCTGCTGTGTCTGCTGTGTGTTGTTGTCTGATAATTCATGTAATTCAACACCATAAATTCTTCTGTTTAGGTTGAAGATATCCATGTGCTATGCACAAGCGGACGCACACACAAATACATGCATGCATGCAAACACTTATGCACTTGTAAGTATATGCACAGGAACATTCTCGTCTCTTTGAAGAAATTCTTTGTGTTTATTTATTTATTACTATTTTTTTTTTTTTTGTTTTTGTTTCTCAATTTCATAAAGTGTTGCTGCAAAAGTTTGGTTCGTTCGGTTGCAAACTTTGTTTCTCTTTTTAAAATGTGCTGAAAATGTGACGACAAAGTGTTGATGGTTAAATAGCGATAACCGTTTCTTTTTTTGCTCTTCGTTGGTTTTGGTTTTTTGAACCGACTTAAAATGAATTCAGTCTTGTATATATATATGTACTCATATATATATTTATATATGTTTTCTTTTTTTTTTTTGCAATTTTTGGTATTAACTGTGATTGCAAGTCAATGTGATGATATTACCGGCATTTTCATTCAGCTTGAATGTCAATAATGTCACAAAACGAAATTGTTGCAAATGACTCAATCGTGTGGTTTCAGATGTCTCGATTTCAACATATATACACTCAATGAATACGTACGAGTGTGAATATGTGATATATATATATGATATATATATATATATATATATATGTATAATAAAAATATGAACATTTTTAAAGAGGAAAAAAGAAGCGGAGCAATCGATTTTCACACCTTTTTTTAACGTTTGTGTATGCTAAACTTAAAGAGGTTTATTAAATTATGTTGCGCAATCAAAAAGGAACCGATTTTTGCATCGATTGGCAGCGAACAGCAAATTGTTATGACCTTAAAAATAAACAAAAAAAAAATTTCATATTTCCATGATGACTAGTAAGAGTTGGTTTTTAAATTGAAATTCAAAAATTTTTATGCAAATTCAAGAAGAAAAAATCAAATCTTCTCTTTCTTGCACTCTACATATTGTACTAAAAAGCCTAATTGCTTGAAAAATTTCGAAGATAATTTAAACCATCACCATTGAGGATGCAATCTTACCTTGCGTTCATTAAAAATAGGTTCACATCTCCAAATTTTTATAAAACCATAAAAAAAAAAAAAATGTTTTAACATAGCGGCTTTCATATATGAACAACTTGAAGTCTTAATGTACATGAAAATTTGTCCATATTTTTAAAGCATAAACTGCAGAAGTACAAAACACATCTTTATTGCTTTAGCATTGTTCGTATATGTTACAAAATCTAATGAATATTGTGGGATTTAAAAAAAAAAATTAACTTAAAAAAGTGACGATGTTTTTTTCCCTTGAAATCACCCACAGAGATGAAAAATTTAAAAATTATCTAAAAAATCTGACAATTAAAGAATCCTACTTTGGGTACGGCCATGCATAGGCGAAATATGTTCTCGGGAGAATTTCATAACAAGAAATTTGTGTTAAATTAAATTAAATAAATCTCTTATTTAAGATTTATTTAACATTTCGATGTAAGAATGAGGTCAATCAATTTATTACAGCAGACATGCAACAGAAAGACAAAGGAAGGACAATCACTTAATGTTCTATTGCTTAATTTTCTTAAATGTCAACTCAATATAAATGCCAAAGTGCCCTTAAACTGTGGACTACGTACATACTTAATCATATCTCCCTCTATGCGCTTTCATATTCCTAGCTCTCTTTCTCAATTTCAATTGAATGCACACGATTTACTTTAGATTGACAAAAATAAATTTAAAAAAGAAAGAAAAAATAAGCAAAAAACAGAATTCAAGCTCTCTGAGCATGTCGAGGAGAAATCGAGATATTACCAATTGAATATCTGTAGAAATGCATCTGTCATCCGAAAAGTATTAAATGTGCTCGCGCCATCATCTTATACACATTACATATATACATACATGCAGAGTCATGCTTTTGATTGTGAGGCAACGGCAACAAAGATAGAAATAGTTGCAATTAAGTAAAAATAGAAAAGTCAACAGACAAAAAAAAAAAAAAGAAAAAAATGTGGATTATACGGGTTTGTTCATTTTTTTGTTATTCAATTCAAGCTTATCAGTCAATGTCACGTTGTGCGATCACGATAACCCTAAGGAGTAGTAATAGCAGAACAATTTATTTTTAAAGGAATTATTGATTAACATCTGAAAAATGACATCCCTTTTGGGAAAACTCTTTGATATCCATCATCTCGATTCTTTACATGAGAATTGCAAAATGTTTTGATCAATGTAGGTCTCGCCAGTTTGCTTGATTGCAAGTGTACTTTAAACCTGCAGATCACTTTGTATAATATGTGTTTTGATTTACACGCGTTTCATGTGTGCCAGGAGAGTGAATTTTAAGTTTGATCCGTACGAACAGGAGCCCGATGGACAGTTGGTTGGACGGACATAATCGAAGTGACTCAAATATGTGTTTATCATCATGTCAGGTACACTTTTAGGGGTCATTCAAGAGTAATCTTTCGGGCGCGGGTCTAATAAAGTCAGTTCGCTTGTCATTCCCGAATTCTTGAAAATGTGTCATTTTGTTGTTGTTGTTGTTGTTGTTCTTGTTTTTATGTGCAGTTCGATATGGGACGATAAAAATTCTCTTGCGCGGTAATTGCATTAGCTTTCGAATACGATGGAAAAGAACGTTTACTCGGAAAGAGTATGAAGAAGCAGACTATTACATAATAAAAATTAGTTTCTGAATTCGCATTTAAGTTCTTAATGGCCAAGATAAGGTAGCGGGTAAGTCATCTGTCCGACTCTTGGGTGATCAGAGCGTGAGCAAAAAAAGTTTTCGTTCATTGTGTGCATTAAGTGGAAAAAATCTTACACAGTTGAATAAAGTAATGTACGCTTAAATTAATCAGGAAACAGTCGTGTAACAATGCCATTAAATAAAAGTTAGATTAGTTTCACTTTCTTGCTCCCAAGCTTCTAAAAATTTGATTAGTTCGACAGCAATATATCTTTAAGGGGAAAAGCTGATCGATTAAAACAAGAGTTGAATCATCGCTGATGCCGAACTAAGAGCGCGAAACGCGACAAAGTTCTAAGTTTTTGCGATAAAGACGACGAATGAAAGACAGACAAACTAGGGACCAATCTATTTGCAGACATCTTTTCTGTCCTTCCTGACGCTTTTACTGCTAAATCGAGCATGCTTCGCTCCTCCTCTGCTATCAACATTATTTTCAAACAATCGTCCATTTTTTACCCTTATGTGTAGGAGGCATTCATTGAGTGTTGACGTCATATAAAAAAAGGAAAAAAATAATAACGTTACTTGAGTAAAATATAAAATACAATTAAATTAAGATCTCGCATCAGGTCATGGACAATTGCGCGTATTATCGTCTTGAGGGCATAAATACATAACGAGATATGGGATTTATTTTATTTTATTCAAAAAAAAAAAAAAAATTTTGTGGGGGAAAGTAACTTGCATTCTGGCTAGAACGTTACCAACATTGAAGACAACAAGTGCACATTGATTCAGACAGGCGCACATCCATAACTACTATATACATTCTTTTCAGGCAGCGGGAATAACCTAATAAAAGTCATGCTTCAATTTCATTATTAAAAGTGATAAGTAAGTTTGTGTGCAATAAATTTAGTTGTTTTCCCAGTTCCATTGTCTGTCTCCATTTCATTTCATTTTTCAATAATTTGCTATATAGAAAATATATTAGAAAGAAATTTGTCCAAGGAGGAGAGGCATATGTATCATAGAGAACATTTAAAGATGTCAATGTAAAGGTCGGTAGACAGCGTGCCTCCACAAAGATAATAAGATTGGCTAAAGGAAGTCAAAACAAGTTAGGTAAAATTAAAATCGATTCTACCTGTAGACTTACCGTTACAGGTCGCAAAAAAAAAGAAGCAAATAAAAACACAAAGAAGTTTTATTTTGGTTGAAGCAATTCGCTACTATAGCATAGGGTGTCCCAAAATTTATGCAAGATTTTTTTTTAATTGTAATTTTTTTATTGACTATTAACGTATATAGAGAGGATAGTGTTATAGGTGTGGCATGGCATATCAGGCTTTGCTGACACATACGCACTCTTCTCTCCAAATTTTCGATGACCATTTAGCGTAAATGTGACCAAATTTCGTTGATGCTGCGTTGGACAGCGTCCTGCGATATGTGGGTGGTCGAGGGATTGTTATTCGACGGCCAGCGTGTTTAGCATCACCGACACTGCTCCAGTCTTCCTGAATTTTTCAATTACTCTTTTTACACTTCTTGAAGTTAAATCAATATTCCGACGGTATTTTGTACCGTGTATTTTGTACTGTGGTCGCCAAATTGTCGCTGTCTCTGATGTATTGTTCGATGAGGAAAAGGTGTTGCTTTCTTGTCCAATGTTCCATTTTTACTAACCCTAAACAATCAGCTGTCAAATTTTTGGGCAAATTGAAATCTTGCGTCAATTTTGGGACACCCTACACTTGAAAAGATTGCCAAATGGATGTTACATCGTCACTACTTCAAATTATACGTTTATACGATTTCGCCACACATTGCGATGAAAAGCGCACAAAAATCATATTTATATATATATCGTTCCTTCGTACATATGTATATGGTTTTCTGATTGCTCATCAAGCATTGATTTGTTATTGATGCATTGAAAAGTTGTCATAATAATGAAATTCATTCTCACTTCTCTGGTCGCTAAGTGATAATATTTAGTTTTTAAGTTTTCTTTCAATATTTCAAATTATTGAACTAATCATTCCGCTGAATTGGTTTTGTCTATTTACAGAAAAGAAACGCAATACGAAAATATTATTATGATTATTCTCTTTTTCAAATTTTATATTTATTTTTCTAAATTTCTACACAATCTTTTGATCATTTTCAACTTTAGTGGAAAATTTATGATATTTTTAAATATATTTTTGGGATACATTGCTTATATTGCGTGTATTCTCATAATTTACAAAAAATTAAAAAAAAAAAAAATAAAAAAAAAATAAAAAAAAAAACCTTGCATAATACCCACCATATATCGTGCGTTAATCTCTTGCCATAGGATGTGATAGGAGGTCTTTTCAAAAGATCTCTTCTTGCAACATACGATATTAATAAAAATGAAAAAAAAAAAAAAAACTATTAAAATATAATAATTTTTGAAAATGCAATTAAAATGCTATTGTATTTTAAAATGCATATGGATCTGTGCATATGTAAAAGTGTGCTACAAGCTAATATATATTAATTAAGACTTAATAAAGCATACGTATATAATTAAGTACATAATTTATATGATTATGTTTATATATATATATATATATATATATATATATATATATATATCCGCCGACATAATTAGTAATGATTTCCTATCCAAAGTTATTGCTTTAAACTTTAAGCTAAAAGAAACAACTAACAAAACTGTTCCGCGTATACAAGACACGATACGTGTAATTAATAGAATTTTGTAAATGTGCGTGTGTTTGTGTCGCGTTTATACTCGTACCATACAAAAATGCGTGTGAATAGAAAAATATGTAAATATTTACAAAAAGCCCCGTTTTTTATCATAATATTTGGATGAAATAAAAGCAAAATTTTTTTTTTCCTTTTCGCTTAAAATATCACAAAAGAATATAAAAGAAAAAGAAACATCAAATAATTTCAGCTCTTCTGTACATAAAATCAAAACAAACTGAAGCGAATAGGTGGAGCTTGCTTTATCTGCCTCCTCATGCTTACTGTTACTGTATTCTAATTCTAAGTAAATTTTGTTTCTTTTAAGGAACAATATGCTATTTGTCAGACTATTTAAATTGCGGTGATCCTCTGTAGTAAATGCTGATCGCTGGCATCAATTTTATTGCAATGATTTCATATTTTCATCTCGATGTTCCGTGTTAAAGCGTTCCCCACAAGTATGGAAGTTTACGTTCTCTTCGCTGTCTCTCTCTCTCTCTCTCTCTCTCTCATTTTCTCATTTTTTATCGATCTATCTGCCTTCATCACTCTATATAGTTAATTGTACTGCATGCAACATAACTGTTTTCAAATCTGATGCCAAATGACTGATGTCCACAACCGAGTCGACCATTTCTTGTACGGCGGTTACACTTGGAAAATGAGCGGCTGCTTGTTTCGACTTAAGGACACACGTTTTGAGTGCCTCCGATAAAGCGTCCGTGCATCGCAGTATTTTTTCTTTTAAATCGCTTTTCGACACATTACGATGCACTATGTCACCTATAGTTACCAAATTATGAGCGCTTACTACCACAAATTTACCGTAAGCTATAAAAAATTTCGGCGGTTGATTTTTTTCGACTGTTTCCAAAAATGAGTCAATAGCTTGCCTTAAATTACCCATATGTGTGGAAATTTGCACCGCATAATAACGCACGAGCATTTTATCTTTGTCGGTTAATTCACTGCAGGGCTTCTTACCATTCGGTGTTGTTGGCAAAGTATTAGAAACAGTAATGACTGTATTTTCGGCCGCCTTTAAAGCGTTATCGAATTTATTTTTTAAATTTTCAGGTATAGCCTCTCGCAAGACTGAATTTTTCTTAGCAGCTGCATCTTTGGATTCAAACGATACGTAATCATAATCTTCTAACCACTCTGTGGCGTTTCGTTGTTCGTCATTCTCGTTAGCATTTTGTGTTGGGACCTCTTCTATCAGTTCCGGTAAATGTCGCTTGAATAGCAATGAGGCGTTGCCTTGTATAAACGAAGTTGTTGATCGCACATCCTCAGTTAGCGTTTGCGCACAAGCGACTAATTGATCTAAACTGTCCGGTGGCTTACAAACATTTTTGTCCTCATTTCGTGTTAGATTTTCTAAACACCAGCCGCCTCTAGTTTCTAATGTTTCGCAAGAGTCTTGCACTAATTTATTAGCGTCTCGTAGTGCTCGTATAATTGGTCGTAACTTTTGAGCTAACGTACGATCTTCAGAACGTGCTGCATTGCCGAGGGCTCCCTCACCAAATTCGGTCAAATCGTGTAAAGCGGTACGTAAACGTACAACAGCCAGTTTTACTTCCATCAAAACCGGTTCTAATTTATCATGCGTACGCCAATCAGTCGATACAAAAGAAAGCAATCTAATGGAATAAATAAGTGAAAGACAAGAAGAAAAATTATATAAATCGTAAACTAAAGACAAGAAAGAATATTATGCAGACCATTTCCAAAATGTCGAACAACAAGCACGAACATCTTTAGCGATATTTTGGATATTCACTATATAAGTCATACATTATGTACAGGCTTGGCTTACATATGCATAATATATTCGTAATGAAATAATTTATTGATTAATTTTGAGACTACTTCGGATTTCTGGAATTCAGTCGAACGCTGATCAGAATCGATTAAATTGTTTGGTCTGGTCGATCTGACTAGAGATTGGCCGATAAGAGTGATAGCTAGTTCGCTGAACTAAAACATAAGACTTAATCCGTTTGAAATATGAACTTTTGCTAATGATATTCTCACCGTGCGGGACTTTTTTGTGATATTATGTAACATAAGAATAACGAAAATATTTGTTGAAAAATGTTTTTCCTCTTCATTCGTTTCGATGAAGACTGCCTTAAAATGGTGATACATTTTTCACTTTCACTTACTGTAAGTCGTTCCAAACGTAAAATAATTACGGCAGATGATCGGCGACAGTCTCGCCTGAGTTTTTAAAAACACTTGCTATATATAGAAAAGTTACATCATTAACTGAGGCCATTTTTACGCAAAATATTTACAGAACTCCAATGAATATTTGTTCCGGATTTAAAATATTTGATAAAAAATGGGATGAAGGTGAGCTAAGTTGAATGCCCGCGACTTCAAAGAAATGTAACAATCATGGGCATCGCCAGAAGACAATGAGGATCGGTTTTACACTGAACTTTCAGAAGTTTCATGAGTTATTTGAAATTTTGTAATTTTATGGATATCACGGACGCACCGACATACTTTTTCATAATCACTTTGTCTATTTGAGATTGACATATAAGGTATGATGCGTTTGAATCTTTTGTTGGCTAGCGATCTAAATATAAATTTAATGGGATCACAAATCGTGGTATTATTAAGCGTCACGAGAAGATGGTGGAAAAAGAAAAATTTATAAAATTTCTTGCCTTGTTATAGCTGTAGTTGTTTCCGATTGCAATTTGGCCAAGGTTTCCAGTGCCGATGACAATTCTAGTGGTAATTCTTTGGTAATTAATAAGGCTTGAGCTCCCGTCTTCTCTAAACTCGTATTCGAGACTGGTAAAGGGAAATCGTAAGATAAACAATTGCCATTTAGAGATGTTCGTGAGCTGGGTCTTTGTTGCGATTGATGCTGCATTTGTTGGTGTTGTTGGTGTTGTTGATGCTGCTGTTGCTGCTGTTGCTGCTGCTGCTGCTGCAAAACGGTACGTACTGGCAATGGATTACGCCTGGGTACATCATAATCTGGCATATTAGCCAATGAGGAACGATTTGACGAAGAGAATGATAAACTTAAACTATCACTCGTTAGCAAAGATGAATTCGAACTACTGGGTGTTAAAGTATGCTGATGCTGCAATATGCTGCCCGCTAGCGGACGGGGAATATCGTAATTTTCTTCTTGTATAACTGTTGCACAAGTCTTTATCATCGTATTGATAGCAGCAGAGGTCGCAGATGTTGGTGTTGATGTTGGCAAATGAGCCATTATTGTACGATTGAGATTTTTCGGTAAATCGTAGTTAACCGGAATGGCCGGTTTCGGTATATCGTAATTTTCAAATTCGTGACTTATGAATTTTGTTGTTGGTAAATTTTGATAGATTTGCTGATGTGATGGATACGATTCCAAGAGATTTGCGGTAGTGATGGCAGTGGTGTTAGCTGTGGGATAACTAATAATGGGAGCTGGTGTATGGTAGACATATACATCACCATGTCTTTGGGGTGTGATAACCTGTTAGAAAAATTGTAAAATAAAATTAAATTAAATTTGTTTTTGTTATTGAAAAAATTCTTAGTTTAATCAAACAAATTATTCACATATCGCAAATTTTATCTGGATAAAAGTTTGTTTATAAACGCAAACACTTCTTACTTTTAATATTTCTATCGATTTTTTATATATATATATGTGCATATATATATATATATACAATGCACGATAGTCACTACATCTTTATGCTCTATTAAGGTAATTTTAAGGTATGTAAAGGTTCTGCTTTATTTAGCCAAAAGACTGATTGACTGGCATATCCTTTTTATTTTTTTTTTTTTTTAGTTTACTTAATCTTATATATACATATACATGTATATATATCTTATATAATGTGTATATATATATATTTATTTAAATATACTATTTTTCTTCTTTTCTAAATTTATATTTATATTTAAATTTTTGCAAACTTTATTCTTCTCTCGAGGTCTACACAAGTTGAGGGTAGAAATGTTACTACTACTACTACTACTACGACTACTACTACTACTACTTGAGGGCAAATAAAAATGAGTAAACGTACACTTTTCTATCGGCTTTTTGTTTTTTTTTTTTTTTTTTTTTCTTTTAGTATAAATAAACAACCAAGAAACTCTTTTAGAGTGAAAGCTCTCCGGCACGAACTACTGCGCATGACGGCCTAATCGAATAGATTGCAAGTATGTTTTCCTGAAAAAATCTAATTGCTCTACAAGTTCAATAATCTTTTTCACGAACAATTTGTTGTTGACGATATATTAGAAAATTTCAAATAAAACCCCCAATGTCAAGGTACTTCAAACTTCAGAGACGTAACGAACGCATAGTGTGATGAGAGGTAAATTTATTTAACAAAAAGTTTCGTTCCTAGTTATTAAAGCATCAATCTTGTCAACAAGAAATCTTGCTTGCTTTGCCACATTTCGGAATATGAAATCCTGAATCTGTTGGCGAATTTCATATAACATATTCGCTTTCACTGAATCGTTTAATATTCTTTGTTGCCTTGAATAGCATTTTTAATATTAAATGAGATAGCGGGAAAATTTACTCATTAAATCCATTGTAAATAGTATCGTATGCATCGTTTTTGTACATGTTTCGGTATATTTCGGGGGAACCGGGTAAATTAAGTTTTTACGAGTGTATGTAATACCCGGAGGGACTTGAGATAAACCTACTTTTTATTATTCCGAATGATTCAGACTGATTTTTTGGGTCGATGTAAGCTTGTTTTTCCGTCTCATGTCTGTTCACGTACCCTTGTGTTCAAACTACAGGCCGCAATGTTCCAGATATTTCGATGAAATAGAAAATGTTTTAGGTTGGACCACTTTTTCGTCCCTCTTCACTATTAAATTTCGCGATAAAAATCACAAAGTATTAATATTTCGACATCGTAAGTTGGCGCGAAAACTTTGGATCGGACAGGGCAATATTTTGAACCCTTTGCCGTATAATCCTACGGAAACTGAACCTTTCGATGTTTCTTGATCAAAAATTCGTTCATAATCCTAATCTGACATAAAAATTAACATTATTGAGTGTGGACTAGGCAGCTCAATTTTTCGGATCACGTTCCATATAAGAGTTTTAATGAAAAATAAGCCGAAAAGCTTAATTTTTAATGTTTTGTTACAAAAATTTGTCCTTAGTAAATTAACTATTTGGAACTTGGATCACAGGGGTCCATTTTTCACACCGCATTTTACATAAGGGCTCTCTTGGAAGCAAATCCTTGTGGAAACAACTAGAAAATAACAAAATCTTTGACAAGTATATTAAGTTTGCTCGATTTAGTCCACTCTGAGATTTGAGTAGCCCCGAATAGGAGGGGTGTTATAAAAATTATGGATTCACATAAAATTAGAATGCATCATCCATTTTGGTGTTACTGAAAAGAGAAGAAACCGCCCTAATTTTACCCATTCACACAAATGGTGTATTAGGCGAACTGATGTAAGGTATCTAATAGCCGGCCTTGTCCGACCATAGCATCCTTACTTGCTGTATTTTGCTTTATTATATATATGCGTATGTATTTACTCTAAGGTAAATATGAAAGTATTTCAAATTCTGTTCGATGAAAAGTATTTTAAGATCATAGTGCAAAATTTGCAAAATTTTTAGCAGCGGTTCAAGAAGCGGTTTCATTGCCGTCGAAATCCGTGGGAATGATCGGAATGTAAAGAAATCGGATACCGTATGAATCACACTTAACGAACGTATGAGTGAAATTTATTACACGTAAGCAGCTATTCTACAAGGGACAATGTAAACGCCTTCTTGATTAAATCGAAACTTGTGATGAAAAGGGGACGCATTGCGGGTTGCATGGGATTGGATTATTCACGCATCAACATCGACGACGAAGGCAAATGTCTATCATTTAAAAATCATGCTGTATAAAAGCATTAGCTAAGCGGAGTATTTTTTGTGCTACTAAAATCTATCAAAGCATCCTCTTTCTAAGGATATAAATGCTTACGACTCCTGCAACTGATTAATAACTGATGGTTTCTCTTAGTAACACCGTTTTTCTGCGAGGAATGTACGGAATGGAACAATTTTTGGATGGCCATTTAAAAACCAATTGATCTATCAGCGTGAAATTCGTGTACTGCCAAAGAGACGAAGAAACGAACAATACTTTCAGTAATGGAATTAGCGGAATCAGATGGAATTGGACTGGATAAAGTCTCAATGTTCACAAAACATCCTTTAAAACTTAGTTGTACACTCAAAATTATTGCTGGAACACAAATTAGATTTTCTATATACTTTGCTTTATGTCATGTAAGATCGTAGACGTTTTCATTATTACATTAGAGAGGCTTTGATGACAGTTCCGCAAGATTTACCTCAAAGCTTGTTTGTTAATACATTATGCTACAATTCAAAGTTTTTTTCGTTTAAAAAGAAAAAAGTGCGATTGTATTTCATTGTAGATAATTGTTATAATGAAGAAAAAATGAAAATTAATTGAAATTCATTTAATCATTTTTAAGGACGAATAGCTCTTTACATTTTTATTATCTTCGCACACAACAATTCATGTGGAAGTATAATAAAAAAATTCATTTTGCTTACTGTGAGTTGGTGCAATAAACGTTCGTTTCAATTAAGAGTCACATACTCAAACGCACAGTCACACATGACTTATTGAAAGAACTGGGCAAAATTCAATTACTTGCCTTTAAGTGACATGCGAACGAATAAGAAAGTTAGAGACAATCGGGAACGAACTCTAGGAGCGTAATATCTGTCATTCTAAGCAAAGTAACTAATAAAAATTGCTGAGCGAGAGAGGGAACGGTGATTTAAGTCATTGTTTTCTTAGTTCATTTTATGGATCGTATATTGCCTCAAATCAATACGTATGCACAAGCCTTACTACATTGACTTCGTAAATTACCTTAGAACATATTGGCACGAAGCGTTCACCCGACATATCTTATGGGTCGTAAGGTAAAATTTTGTATTTATTGCTGATGCGACGGGATCACCTTTTCTCTCGCGTTGAAGCTTTAAATGCTCCTAAAAACTAATTGCTCAAAATTTTGGTTAAATTTGTATTCTTATACAGCCCTGTTAATCTAGTCAGTTGTTAAATGCCTTTGCTATCTAAATTCGGGAATGTATGTTCACACCCTTATAATAACAATTAAAACATTATTGAATTTTCTTTATTGCTATTTGCATAGAAAATACACGCACGCATAGCAAGCATCTGTCACTCCTCCTATTTACAAACGTGCTCGTTTCGCCGCGTATATAATGTGAAGAGATGAAAATGCAAAAGACGGAATGATGCGAAACGTTAACCACCTCCTCCACACTAATCATTTGGCTGGCATCGCGATTATACGAAATAGGATATCTACAATATGTGCGTACATACACAGATGTTTGTATGTAAGGATCGGTTTCCTGCTTACATTTAAAAAAAAAACAATAATTCTTGCATTAAATAAGCAAAAAAAAAAAATAAAAAATATTTTCATTTCTCGAAAACTAAGCTACAGCAGCTGCTAATGTTTTAGTCAGTTAATTGACTGTTTGAATTTTTCTAATTATTGTTTAGTTGGTGGCAATTTTGTAGTTGAATGTCAATCGAATTTACCGCAGAAATAAACAGCATACGGATAAGAGGGTTTTGTGCGCCCTGGAACGCATATGCGGCACACAACCGGATATGTAAAAATTGCAAAATCTTTTTTCAGTGGAAGGTGTGCGTGCGGGCAAGCAAATTACGATCATATTTACTGTGATATATATATATATGTATATAGATTGATTGTGGGCGCGGTTGTAGCCGAAGCAAGTTAACTTTTGCTGTAATAACAAGATTACGTAGTTGATAATTGCAAACCATCTACAGAAGGACCGGCATATCTAAATTTTCTCAGAAACTTATCCTCTTCCAGAAGATATATACATATAATATATATACGTATGTAACTGTGTTCATTATCCATACTCATGTACATATGCTGTACCTTTTCATATAATATCCTATGCAGCTGGTGATGATTTGAGGCAATCGGAATACAAACATTTCTTCTTGTCCTTATTGATCATGGATATGTCAGCTTATTGAGAGCATTGTTAGATGGGTTCTTGCAACACATGACGTTGATAAATATTTGCGAAAAATAGTCAAGTTGTATATATATAATCATTTTACATTCTTACCAATTTTCTTAAGGATATTTTAGCTTTGCTTTGTGGACAGACGTATAAAAGAAACACGTCAATTTTCAAGCAGTAAACATAAAATTTGTATGACTTTATGCGACAACTTCCTGCCTCAATTTTTCGGATAGTAATGAAATCGCCGGCATCGTTTATGAAAATCTTCGTTTTTTCGATACAAAAGTACCTTTTGTGTACAAGTGTACATAGCACAAGTGTATTGTGCACTGTGCTTATCCGATTTCCAAAGGGCACTTTTTAAGCGTTATCTACAGAAGGATAAAATCGGTGTGAACCCCGCGTGGGTCGGTCGTGGTTATAATAAAATTGCGTACGAATATTCCAATTACCTTTTCGGTATTAATTTGAAAAATGCTCGTGCGCACACACACTCTTATAAAGAAGGAAAGATGGGTTTGAATTTTTCATATCGAAAAACCTTTACAAATGTCTACCCCGGATATTCAAAAAATAACATAAATATTTAGAGCATTTTTTTTAAGTAGCCCTTTGGCCAATATTGCCTTCTATGTGCAAAAAAAGCAGTTGCGTATGTCTGCACATTCGATATTGAAAATTGACTGTTACCTGAATTTAGGATAAAAGAAAGAACTAAAATTTCGCAGCAGATGTTCTCTCCTCTAAGTGCCATTATTTTCGAGTGCACTCATATAGCACATGCATTGTAAAGGGCTCCTTTTTACCATTCGTTATTCATGCTTAATAGGATGGCGTAACTTTATTTTTCTTTATGTTCTTTATCCATGGTGCAATATGTGGGACAAAAGTGTTTGAAAAGAAAGGATATTTATTCTCTTATAATTTACAGACTATTCACACAGACAATACAGACAATACGGTGCAAAAGTCAATAACAAAAGGGACTCAAGCTTTGTTTTAAGGTTACGCAAATAAAACAAATGCATAAAGAATGCATTGTTTATTTTTCTAAACTCAGCAAAAAGAGAAAAAATCAAATCGCAGTCAATATCCTTTCTTTTATTTTTTTCTTTCTCTAAATAAGTGTTAAATTACCACTTCTTCATGATCGATTCAACGGAATCGTTTCATTTTCGGATCGCTGCTTTTCACATATTTCTGTCACATGTTATTGACCTGAGCTTTCCTTTGAAAAACATTAGACGAACACTGGGCCCCTGCATAGACGCCAGAAATTTAAGAAAAAACAGCAATGCTTCCTCATAACACATCTATTGAAAATTCTCACACTTGGTGGAGTTGAATAAGTGCAGGGAAGAAGACTTTTTAGAGGCTTCTTGCATTTGAAAAGCCCTTGAACTGTGCACACATATTGTAATTCGACGAACTTTGCGTTTGCGTAGTTTACGCGGTTACGAAAGAATGATGTTGTCATTGCCTTGTACATGGCTGACACTAATGAACTTTGAAGCCGATAGTGGAATTTTTGCTGCTTATCTTCCGTTCGGCCTGTTTTCCCAAAATTATTCCAATTCCAATATGGAGAAGCGTTGGTTATGGTGACGCTTACAATATATGTGAGTGGTATTTTTCGTATTGGTCGCGCTCTATATAGAATTCTAACAAAGAATGCGACAAAAACGATGCAGAACTGATACGGAATTGCATTTTTTATTTGGCTTCACTTTTATCCGTTAAGTAAAAACTTGTCAAAATAACAGTTTTGCATTTAGTATTTTTGAGTTATTCAGTGTATGCAGACGACAATCGTGGAGCGCTCAAAACTGTTCTTCTTGCAAATTCATTGCTTCTGTTGTTTATTTGAAGAAATCTGCTGCCGAAGCCGATCAACCAAGTTTAGTGGCTTATGGTTATGATGCGTCATCATATCCCAATTGTCGGTTTCGGTTTCGGTTTCAAAGATTTAAAAGTGGCGATACGAACTCACTGTAAATGCCTCCTTTTGCCTACTTATTGCAAGAGTTGCTCAGTATACACTGCTGAAGTTCGAATGACAAGTTCTGCCACACCGAGCGTACTCACCAGACATGGCGCCTCGTGATTACCACCTATTCAGATCGGTGCAGCATGGCTTGGCTGGCACGCGGGTTCGCAAATTTGAAGAAGTGGGAAAATGGATCGGTGGCTAGATTGCTGCCAAACCAATATAAGTTCTTTCGACATGATATTGCCATGTCGCCAGAAGTATGGTTAAACGTTGTAGAAAAATGGATGGAAAATATTTTGATTAAACTGCATTGTACCAATTTTTCTCAATAGATGCCTTTTTCAAGTGGAAAAATGATCAACACTTTTGCAAACACCTAATAAAAACTATTCCGCAGGCCGTGATCGCCAATCTTTGAAATTAATTTTTGAATTGAAGGATGCTATAGTGAGCTCAATTACTATTCCTTAATAATGTTGAAAGCTCATAGCTGCTTCAAAGCTTTAATCGTATTGCCCCAGCTTCAGGTGCTGTATGATTTCTTACAATAGTGCAAGCTGAAGGATATTTTGCGAAACAGACAAGCCCCTAGCCCCGCCGAATATAGCGATTCTCATTTTCCAACCAGCGAGACATTTTCCTAAACACAAAATGTATTCCGAGCAGCTGAATGGGAGTGTGTGTGGATTTAGGTGATCTTTTCAATCCCTATTTGCTGTAAGTTGGTAGTCTGTTCAATTTTTATTCTTGAAGCAAGAACTTAGGATGATCTCGTAGTATGGATTTCAGGGAATTATTCTTAGCATTTCATCACAACTTTGTTTTACAATAATTTTCATCTTCATTTCAAAAAAAAGTAAACATAGATATGTATGTACCTCTGTAAGTAATGGGAGACATATGTGTACATACGTGACCTCAGTTTGCCATTCAAATTTCATAATTGTTTATACTCTACACCCGTCGTGATACGCATATATTAAGTTTGTGCGAATGTGTTTATGTAACATCCAGAACAACTTGAGATATATCTACCATTTTTAATACTCGACAATTCAAAATTATTTCGTGAATCAGTATAAAGTTGTCTGCCCGTCAGTCTTTCTGACGTCTGTGCACATGGTTTTGATTGGATCAATTTCATGGTCATTGCTAAATCTCTTATTTTGAAAAAACGATTATATGAAAAGGAAAGTCAAAATTTCGAAATTTCTCGACAGAGCCAGCTAAGTAAATGGATTTCGAAGTTATAAATTCCTTATATGAGCACTCTTTCTCTGTAAGGCAAAAAGGTCTAGTTTTTAATAGTTTATGAAATTTTGTAAGTTAATCTATAACAGCAATTTGGCACAAAAATTAACTGTGAAAAATTCACTGTACGAAGTGTAAATCACATACGTTTTCTTGTTGAACCCCGTCCCTTATAAGAGCTGTCATGAGCTATTAAGCTCTTATAAGGCGAAAAGTACTATTTTTTAGTATTTTATGGCTAAAATAGCTAAAGGGCAATAAGATCTTTTCTAAGACTATTTCGGACCACGTCACTCGACCTTTTGGGCCCTCTTCCATATAAGGTTTCCCATACAATGCAAGCCTTTAGACAGACACATCGTATTACTTCTCCTATTCGATCCGAATAATAAATTATGAATTGTCTTAGATGGCATACTGTACGGTATTTTACAGTCATCCTTGCCCGATAATAAAGATTTTATTTGTTAATATAAAATTTTCTCAACATTACGAAGTTTAATTCTTGACATACAAACCGAAAATATGTGCAACAGAAAAAAAAACAAAACAAAGAAATTTGTTTCAAAAGTGCTCACTGACAGTTTAATAAAACTGCAAAACTGCAAAACTTTCATGAAATTTTAATGCTTTTGCAAAAAAACGTTTTTAAACGCTTTTGTTGTATATTAAACGTAACAAATAGAAACATGGCCTACAGTTGTTAATATAAAGACTTTTCAAAATAAAGTATTATAGGGGAAGTGATCGAAAAAGTGCTCCAATCTGAAGTATTTTTAATTGCGCTCGCTCTTGGATCAAAACACGCCAGTGCAACAAATTGCATCGAAATATCTCGAAAATTACGGCCTATAGGCTGAATACAAGAGTACAAGGCGTACACACGGACGGACAAGCCTAAATGAATTCAGAAAGTAATTCTGAGTGGATCGGCGTAATAACAAGTGGGTCTATCTTACGTCCTTCTGGATTTGTGATGTGCACATTCACTCGCACAAATTTAATGTACCCTTGTACCACAAGTGATGTAGAGTGTAATAAAGTGCATTTTACCATTTTCTCGTTTATAATATAACATTACTTTACTTTTTTGCGTTTGTCTGCGTGCATAAGAAAAACAAAAATAACTCTGTTTAGTTATATGTACGCAATGCCACACAGCAGATTGATGCCAATCAGAAATCCACAGTCAGGTCATTGGGACACACTTAACTTACTGGTTTGTTTATAATATCCCTTAAAAGGTGATTGACGCTCTAAGTTAGCTACAATATATAAGCATTTCGTTGGTTACAGCGAGACTTTGAGTTATGTGGGCCATTAGAGTCTCTTTGAATTAACTCTTTATCGTTCTAAAGCTGGATATTTATTACTAGTTGAACAGCACATAAAATGTTTGAGGATAGTCGTTATTAGCTTTAGCTTAGCTGGCAAGAGAATTATTCGGGAATCAAAAGAATAAACTAAAATTCCAAATAAAAAGGACGAGTCATACGCTACGATACGTTGTCCGGTCAAACTTTATATAATTCGAAAGGCGAAATCTGAGAGCAGTATCTTGCGTTTCTTTGTTGCTTCTAGCCTTTAGCTCTTTTCCTACACAGCGAAAGTAATCTGTCAACTCTACACGAAAGTGTCAATCTTTTGATTCGAAATCTCGTCACAGGGAGAGATGTTCATATATTTTCACAGGTTTCAATGAAAACCTCTCTCTCTCTCTCTCTCTCTCTGAAGCGAAAGGTTAACCAAGTCGTACCGATCGAACGCAGTTTAGGAACTTTTTGAGTAAACTGTAATAGTTTAGTATCAGATATCAACTTATGTGCAGAGAGACGCATGGATGATTCAGTTGCCAAATCGGTTAACTCTATTTTTGGGATTTTATTAAATTTTAATATCAAAGCACTTCGTTAGCTCCTAACTGACTGATATATTCAAAGCGAATTTCTCTAACAATAAGTATTAACACCACTGAATGACAAAATTGTTTTGCCCACTGAATAATAAATAATTTTTGTCAGAAGCCAATCTGATTAACTCCATACTATAATGTATTTATATCATAATAAAAATCTATTTAACCCGCTGCACTATTTTTCTTCTCCTATTGAGACATCTGTAAGTTGTTCGTTTAATTTAATTATTTCCGTTAGACGAGAGCTGTTATCGCTCACACGAACTAAGTACGAGAAGGATAAAATATAAATTAATTGCATTCGAACTGCCACAAGTTAAGATACATATAAATTTTAGTTTTATTGAGAATTCTGTTTTTAAAGAAAGTAAATCGTTATAACGTTAAGATGGAAGATGTTAATAAGAATTATTTGAGTAAGGAAAATAATGAATCGGGTGGCGCTTCCATACAAGTTATTGGCAGAAAGCTCGGCTCAAGAAAACGATTTTGTAGGTATTCGGATTCGTCATCTGATCACAGCAATGAAAAAATCGCAGCAAATAATCCGGCTGGACGTAAAAGAAGCCATAATCCTGGTAAATGGGACCGAAATGTCCAAAAGCATAGCAGAATAAAAGGTTCAGGATACAGAAATAGAAGTGGAAGGGAATTTATTATTTGGGAAAATTACTTAGGTGGGATGAACTGGGGTTTGGGATTTCTGTAACAATATGTTTATATAACGACATTTTTCCGTAATAAAATAATAATTCAAAAATTTTAAAAAACAACATATAATACTTTATCGTTTTTCTCAATTTCGTGTTTTATGGAGTTAACCGATTTGGCAACTGAACCATCCCTATCAAGTTACCACGTTTGTATATTTGTAGGCGTTTGCCTCAAACTGAGTAAGGCGTCCGCAATTTGAAGCAAATTTAACGCATATTGCACGAGATAGTCATAAATTTGTTTAAAATGGTGTACTCAAGCTATAGTTGTCCAATCCGCCTGAGTGGCCGAGTAGGCAAAGGATCTCGCCTAAGAACTCAATCGCGGCAAAATTTTCAACAAAGCCTATAACCTTACAGATGGCTACTAGTGCTTTAATTGTTTGGTCTTAGAATTTATTTCTCTGGGTAGAAAATTAATAAAAATAATAATAATAACAATATGGTCGTCCATCTATCAATCAATTCAACTAGTGTTTAAGAGCTCTTGATTTTTTTTTGTAAGCAAAATGAAAAAATTTCATTCATTAGTTTTAGTCACAACCGTACTAATAAAATTATCAAAATTAACACAAGACGAGAATAATACGCTATCTATAAAGTTCTGTTGGACACTATCGAAGAATAATAAATAATAATAAACTAAATTTTGATATTAAACGCATTGGAAAGAAAAACCATGCACACATATCTCGTATACGACGATGACGATGATGATAAGGTGAGGAGAAGAATGTTACGATAACGTTTGTATAGAAACTACAAATTTTGTTAAATAAATGTAGTCTATAAAGTCTTTCACCTAATAAATTAAAGAGGTATACACGTAGGCAAGCTGGTGCGTCTATTTCATATCATATCATATATATGATGATGATCATAATAATGTTATTAGTATTTGTCTAATAAAAAAGAAACAAATCACTAGACAGACAGACGTACGATTCTTGCACAAAGTCGAAATTTGAAGTTTTTGCCAAATTTAAGTCAAAACAACTTTTTGCAACTAAACATAGTATTTATAAATGTGTGTCTTTATGTGTGTGTATGTGTGTGTATGTGTGTGCTTGTGTATATATATACAAATATATATATTGACCATATGTAGGCTCAAGGAACTTTATAACTGTCTATTTAAACTATCTGTCTGTCGATTTGTCTTCATATGCACATTATGCTTAATTTAGCTTAGACTTGAATCGCGACTCTCTGCCTACCTACCACAATATATGCAAACTGGTTTATATTTACAGATTAGAAGAAATAAAATGCATGTGTATATAGTACTTAATCATAAATATGCACATATTTATATGCATTTCATTGATTTTGAGTAAAAGTATCTCATTACTACTGTACTAACGTGGTGCTCCGTTGTGTTGGTGTTTTTTTTTTTGAATTGATTTAACACACTTTACATTTCCGTTCTAAATTCTAAGAAACGAAATGTTTATCTTTATGTTATTTGTAAAGAAATGTAAGCATATACATATACATATGTATATATATACATATTAGTTTATTCATTCATGCATTTATTCACTCATTCATGCATTCAAGTCATTTGTAGTAAGTGCGAGTTCATATATAAATTCGTTCATTCATTGATAATGTTTGTGGAAAAATGTTTACATAAAATAACTTGACTTGACTTCTCTATATGATTTTCGGTATGCAAAAATATGTACATATATATGCATGTGGATATGTATACCAGCACATGTAGATATGTATTTATAAATGTAAAAGGAACTATGCACTTTTTGGACCGAATATTGGCTGCTCATCATCTATTGCATAAATCGTTTCGTAATAAAAGATGGCAGAGCCAGTGTATCTCTGATCTTTTTTAAAATGCAAAAAAAAAAAAAACAAAAAATGATTCCCATAATTGTCTGTGAACAAATACGGCCTGAGGATGTAATTACATGTGTTTAAATATGTTACATATACATATATAATATCACCAAAGAATACCAGAAATATTCTTTGCACATTATTAAGCCGTTTAAACGGCAATTAATTTGTCTAAGACAATAAACAGTTAAACTAAACGATTTCTTATACGCGTATTGCACGCGGATACTAGATTGACGGAAATCCTTCGCGAAATTGAAATTCGGCACAAACGTTCCTTGATCGATTAAGGATACGAGATTAAGAAATGGGCGCAATGTGTTCACAAATGCGGCCATAATGCAGAAGAAATTAAAACGACCTCCGAAATTACTGACAATCCTTTCAAATTTCCGACTACAACTTTCGATCCCAAGAAGATATTTTTGAAAACCTGTTTCCCAGACGTTCATTAAGATCACTATTATAATCACTCCAACCACGTTCATAATTAACGCTAAAATCCGATCCAAAGAACATTCGGGTGGCAGTTTTTCAGAGATATAATCCATGGGATCGAAAATTATAGACGGAATTTCGAAAAAAACTTCTCGGTGCTTCTTGAGAATGCCTTAATCGTTTCTGCACTGTGGGCACATTGGTGAACAGATCGCGTCCATTTTTTAATCGATCAAAGAATGCTTCTGCCTAATTTCAACTTTTTAACTTCATTTTTGCGACTATGACAGTTCACAAAACTCATCCGTCGAATCTGTGGGTTAGGTATACCATATCACATTTGCATTACAGTAGCCAAAGTGGGTGAGTCCCAGCAAATCGCATTACATTATTGAAAACCAATATATGTAATGATATCTACAGATGTCGATGTTTTCCCTATTCTGTAACCTTTCAAATTGACGAGTGCCGCAAATCTTAAGATCTTGTTAAGAAAGAAAATATGCGGACTGAATCACTTCTCATTTGGAAAGTTCATGGTACTCTGCCCGTGTGCTTTTCCAATGCACAATCCCTGAAAGTAGATTGATACGAACCAGTGCACCTGAGAAGCTGTAAGCATATATTCCCCTCCTTCGCCCAAAGTTATATCTGATATGGATTTTATAGCAAGAAAAATTCATACCTTAAAGTTATTCGATTGTATTTGAATAATCGGCTATGAATTTGATTTTTCATTTTATAACATAGAACGTTAACAAAGTGACAGAGTATTTGTTGCGTTGCAAACTTATTGACAAACTTAGTTGAGCAAAAACATAATCACGGAACATTTTAGTGTGTAGGCGGCGTCTTTAAAGCGTGTTAGTTATTGCATCGAATAGCGAAACGAAAATCAACACAATTTTTCTGCAAAATTATCTTTTCATGTAGGTTTTCATGATTTTTATGAGGTACTTTACCATTCATTGTGTATATTATGGATATACATATGTATGTATATTTATTTTTTTAATTTTTCTACCGTTTGCCTAATGAAATTTTAAGTGAATTTTTCAGATTTTTTTTTTTGTGTCATATAATTTTTTGCGTTGCCTAACTCTCTTCATGCATATGGAGATGTATGTAAATATATACATATGTATACGGCTGCGTAATTGCATCCCATTTAAAAGTTTTTCTGTTTACCTCCTAAAGCTCCGTAAACCATTTGCAAAGCGTCGTAATTGATCTTCCAAAAAGAAAAAAAAAAAAAATTACAACATATGCTTATGTATGTTTTTGTCTTGAAGCTACAAATTATATTTGATATTCCGTTATTATATACATATATACATATATATGTATTCCGTTCAATTGCAATTTTCCACAATGAAAATCTTTATTGCTGCAGACACTGAGGGAATTGTGAGGAAAACAGCCGTTGGCTAATTTTCGATGAGCATCATGTTTCGTATATGTGCTTAAATGATGATTTACGATATGCAACAAGTAAAATTATACCAACACAGGGGGAATGTGTAGTTTTTTACTAAAAATTATAGAAAAATCCTATTATCAAATTCGAAATATTTCTGAAGCACTGATCGATACCTATACGTTAACACCATACACATTGAAAATCCAAGAAATAGATATTCGGATATTTCTTAAATAACAAAGACTCTCATGAGTATTGATAAGAGCGTCAGCATTAATTATATCAATAAACTATTATCATCAATGAAGACGATGCCCTGCAGATCAATTAATCACCCGAATAAACAGCAGCCAATTTTGTCGATAGACAGAATCTTCTATCAATAGATAAAATGCTGCAATATATTCGAATAAGCAACTAATAAAGAAGATGCTGGCCAGATCAATTGACTGCTTAAATAAACATTTACTGCATCCACCACATAATAAACATCCGCTAATGAAATTCAAATTCAAATAATATTCAACTTAGCAATTCCTAGATAGAATTAAGATAACAAAAAGGTATTCATTCGGGTGCATAAAGAGAATAAGTACTTTTCGTAATTGCACATTGATTGAGTAACAACTAACAACTAACGTTGTGAAAACAAAAACAAGTAAGTAAATTAAATTCGACCGGGACCGAATCTTTAATACCCATCACTGTTTACCCCAAAAAAATACAAAAGAAAGTAAAAGAAAAAATTTTCATGTTCTATAATATGGAGTGAGCGAGCGCAGCTGATTTCCCCTATTTTCAAAATAAGAGTTTTGGCCGTCTAATCATGTGGGCGGTGTAGGCGTGTCCTTTGAAGAGTTTAGGTCAATTTCAAATTCTTTTGCAAATTTGTAGGCGATATCTTCATTTTCACTAATGGGAGAATGTTTATCACAAATACTACACAGTTGCGCGAACAGACAGACGGGCAGACGAACAGGCGGACTTGTTTAGGTGTATTCCAAATTTGAAACTGGCTAAGAATATGTATACTTTTCGAAGCTTGTTTCTACGCGTTATAAAGATATTGAAAAAATCACTAAATTTTGATACACCATAATATTGGGTAGACGTGATCAATTGTTTCCATTTTTGTGCACAAATGCTGCAGCATCGCCCCTAGAATATGTGTTCAAATTTTTGATACATTTATTCGCCATAGTTTATGAGTAATGAGAAAAAAACCAATTTTTCATTCCTTTTGAAAAAGAGAGGTCTTCTCAGTTTACGTGATGCTGTGGGCGCATCTTTCGACTGGTTTGGCCCATTTTCAATACCAACTTGCGCGCAAGCACTTGCAATGTTTCTGCCAAATTCGAAATCGATAGCTCAATTTTTGCGGCCAGGAGAAAGTTTACAACAGACATTACACAGACGGACATACGGATATGCTTAAATCGATTTAAATTCCGTTCATATAAGGAACTTATAAAGTGTATTCAGCATCTTGAGCAATATGAATGATGAAAGCGGACAATATAGTATACAAGATGTGCTTTATTAGCGGTAGGATAGGTAGGTAGTGACTAAAAAATTCATTCAAGTCCTTTAAAAACATTTTGCTACTTTAAGCAATAGTTTTATCGAAAATGTTAATAGAAAATTTTGAAACGTTATTTTGGCAAATTTATTTCGTATTAAGCGAATCGCCATCTTTCTTGTTCCGAGGTATGCTGTTATATGAAGCATCTGAAATATCTTTAAGGCGAAAATAACTTTCTTACTCCAATATCTGTTACGTATATTTATATAATCTGACCGTAATTATGCGCAAATCATATTCGTTTCTAAATTCGACCTACGACCATGAAGCCTATGTCTACTTTTCATCAACCTATCGCTCTCAATTCGTAGTGCCGCGACTATTTCAATAACAAAGCTACGGCAAGATCAAGAGTGTCGGATGGATAAACAGATAGACCGACAAATGGTTGACTAATATTAAATCGGCTTATTTTTGTTGTTGTAAAGGAGCTGTGTCTTGTAACGATGTCGAAAATCTTCAAGAGATGAAAGCAATATTTGGAGTTCATATTTTCATGAAATATTCTACTCCACCTGGTGTATTTAAGAGTCGTTGATTGTAGCTCTAAATGAGCAAATATACGTCACCCGCGCAGACGAAACTTGTTTCGAGAAATTTTAAACACAATAAACAACCATTTCTAGGCAAATATTGCATTTTTATTAAATTTTAATTCAACTTAAATTCCACACATTATTTAGAAATAAATTTACTGCCTCAAGTTCCTCTGCATAATCAACCCCTCTCTGCATAATCAATTCCTCTCAGTATGCGCTTCGAATATGTTATCATAACACAATAAATTCTTAACCTCTGGTGGCAATAGCAAAAGCTTTCTATGGCGGAGGTTATGAATCCGATGTATCAACTGCTCTAGCGCAATCTTTCGTTTTTATATAGCTTTTGTTTAGATAGCTTCGTGACTCAGCAGTATCCTGTATTGTGCGTTACTTGTAGTAGATGTACAAATAAACTCCTTTCTGTTTTTTGTTAAAATTCAAATATATTTGTTACAAAGCTTAATAATCGATATATGCGCTGTCATCATTTGTCTATGGTCTTAATGCCGTTAATCGAATGGTTTATGGATGTTCTCGTGGTAGAAATTTGCGGATTCGTGGAGGAAATAGCCATCGATCCATTTTCGCGCATCTTTAACTTCTGGGCATATGGCCAGGTCGAACGCGTCAAGTACATTTTAAGAAGCAACCAATTTCAGCGTCAGGAGTTTATTTGTACCTCGAATACTTTATGTACCATGGGAGTTATTGGCAGCCCAGGGCACTTGGTTTAATAGTAGTACGCTTTTTCAGAACAATATTTTGCAAATTTATTCAAGTTCAGAGAAAATTGACAGGATAAACCGATAAATACTATATTCCCATAATATCCGAATGTTTCTCATATTCCGAAAAATCCCGGAAATTTAAATAAACATATTGAAAAACAAGTAACAACATTACAGTCGAGTAAGGCCGACTATTACTTACCCTACACCACATTGTTGAACACAATTCTTTTTTTTGCATGAATTTACTATAATATTATGGGTCAACTTTCATCACCACATATTAACACATCGACTTTTCTGCTCTATAAAGGATCAGTTTGTAGTCGGTTGACGATATAATGTTGAACTTTTCAGTCTTGGCGTTATCGCTCTTAATTCACTTGTTTATTGTCAATCATTATGCGAAATAACAAGTAAGAACATTATAGTCGGACAACGCCGACTATTACATACCCTACACTACTTCATCTACTGCAGATATTTGCTCGCTTTTGTAAAAATACTGAAAGAATATACATTGTCTTCGTCTTAATTAAGTTTTCATAGGAACGGTTATATGAGAGAGGGTTCAAAAAATTGCCCCAACTGGTCCAAAGTTTTCGCATCAATTTAGAATGACGGAATACTATTACTTAACCGCTTTTGCCGACAAATTTTGAAAATTACAACTTATTGCCATATAACGCCTTTTCAGAACAGAGCGTCATATGGGGATCGATCCGAACCATTTCCAATAGCGTTCATACTTGAGGCAAAGCATGTCACTGGACCAAATTTCATCAAAATATCTCAAAAATTGTTGTCTATAGCTTGAACACAAATTTACATGAATAGATATCGAACGGACAAACAGACTAAGATCAATTCAGATTATGATTCTGAATCGATCGGTATAACAAAAGGTTGGTCTATCTTAAGTCCTTCTGCATGTTACATACTACCGCACTAACTTAACATACCTTGTACCACAACTGATTTAGAGTGTAACTGCATACATCGAACTAATTTTAGCTTTCGATCTTAACCATGCTTAACTAACTTGAACCTAATTTAAAAAATAAAATCAATTCCAAAATTTAAGAGATTTCTTGAAAAAGTGATTTTATCTTTTATCGCTCAATCGTTCAAAGCAACGCATACACTTTTGGTTACAAACGCATCAAACAATTTCAACTTTGACAAGTTGTCGCATTAAGGTAATGTATGTATGTATGTATGTATGTATGTATGCTGTACTAATGAAACTAGTTTTCCGCTCTTTCCGAGCTGCTGTGTGTCTGCTAGCAATATCCAAATAATAAAAACAGAATTAGAAAATGCTCGTAGCGCGTTATTTGAGAAAATGATTTTGAATCGATCGATATAGTAAAAGTCTTATATTTTTCGGGGAGTTATCCGCATATTCATGCAAACTTTAGAATAAATCGCGCATCAAAAATGTTGTAGAGCATAAGAATGGCTTTTGCTTTTGTTTAATTTTCAAAATGTTTTGTTCTAAAACTGTGTAAACATATTTAACAAACGTAGTTAAAAGATATTTTTAAAGTTTCCTTTTCGCCCTACTTGTTGTTAATCGCAGAAGGCATGACCGTTTAGGCCACTTTTATAAACATATGTCCGCATCATTCGTACGTGTCTATGTGTGCGCGCGCGTCTATGTAACTATGTAACGGTCGTTATTTATGAGACAATCTAATCTAACGGTGTAACAAATTTATATTCGCTTATGTACGATTGCAAATTAAAGAAAGAAATATGATTTCTCTTAAAAATTTACAAAAAAATTTAAGTAGCCAAATATATTTATGCGAACATGCGCGCATACACACACAAACACACACACACACACACACACACACATAAATACCGAAAAATTGTATAATCATAATCACGATTTTTGCACATAAAGCGAAAAGAGAGAAAAGATATTGAAACTGCAGACGTTGGGAATACGATACAAATCCGAATTCAAGTGCAAATCTTTTCATAGTCGCAACACATGCACACGCATATAGATATATTTATATGAATGTAAAATAAGTTATTCATTGTTTACACAGACTAACAAATCATTCGTTTCGCAACGGGGGGAAAGCATATCACACACTCCTTTCACTTATGCTTGCACAGATAAATATGATACATGGACAGATAAAAACATACACAACTCGCATAAGTTTATATATGTATATATATATATGTATTCATATAAAAGAAGAAGGCGCCACAATTTAAATATGCTAGGCGTAGCCAATAAGCCACACACCAGCGACTGCTAGAGGGAGCACCAGACAGGGGACAAAATAAACTACAAGTCACAACCTAGCAGAAAAAAAGATTCCGTTCGGATTTGTATATGAGCTGATGTTATAGATTTTTTGTTTTTTTGTTTTTTGGTTTTTTTGTTTTATGAATGAAACTTACAAATACATGTGCATATTTTCCTACTTTCTCACCGTAGTCGACATTTCAGTTTCTTAAACTGATAAATGCACCATAATTTGCGGACTTGGATTAAAGTTCAGTAGAGGAAGAAATAAACTTAATTAAATGCGCAACGAGAAATGAGAACACTGCCAATAAATCCAGCGATACTTACAACCATATGTGCAGACCAAGCGTGAAATGAAGAAATTTCTTTTGAATTCTTTTTTTTTTTTTTGCTTATATGCAGGCGCAAAAGAAAGACGCGCAAAATGTGCAAACACGCCCGCATGTTCACCTTAAGATTATTGCTTGGTATTATAATTAGGGATTTAAATTAAAATTTGTAGCTTGTAAGCAATTGGAAAGGTATGAGATAACGTTGCGATACACCATTCACTCACCTTATTGGGCGAAACGTGCCATGACCTTCGTATGCCTTGACGTTGCTGTTGTTGCTGTAAATTATTCGCTGTGACGGCATTACCAGCTGTTGTCGTATTTAAATGCGTTTGACTGGCACTAATAGAACCGTTGGCACTGCCATTAGTAGTGCTTCCAGGGCTGCTAATTATCGAAGTGTTCTCATAAATGTCGGCCGAACAAATCGAACTGTTTAAAGTAGCTGTACTCGCGGCCAATGAAGGGCACGGCGACGATGCTGGTGAGGGCGAAAAACAACCGGAATCATAAGAATTTAAAATTCGTAAACGATTGCCAGGACAAAGACCCTGAAAATGTTACATAAACAAAACAATTTTACATTAAATTGTCATCTAAAGCGATTTATTACAATTTTTATTATTAAATCAGTTTCATTGTATGAATATAAATCGACATTTTATTTAGCAAACTTGAAAATGCTTCCCAACTTCGCAGTACATGCATAAACGCATCACATATATAATATGTAGAATTATTTTGGTTTTGATTTAGCTCTAAAAGAATGTGCTGACACAATTGCCAGGCCATGCCGCAATCTCTTCGGGAAATGTTAATATGCCGGCATTTTTTCGAATCGCTGGAAGATCATCAATAATTCAACCAGTACCCAAGAAGAATGACTCTACCGGTCCTACAAATTATGGCTCAATTGCAAGAGGTCCCGGTATATCCCAACTCCTGGAGACCATGGCCAATTACTCCCTGCAATCCAACGATCTGATTAGCAATAGGTAGTATGGCTTTTGCAGGTTACCTAATGTCCTACCTCACCTAGAAGGGAAATCAAGCGAGCTCGTTTGGCCAAATCACCAAGCCTTTCGATAGAGTATGGCATGGTGCTCTTGTCTCCAAGCTGATTGCATTCGGTGCTGACTGCATTTTCATCTTAGCTTCTTAGATAACCAACCGTTCGTTAAGGATTGTGATCATATTTGCAGGGTCAGTACTTTAACGAGATAAAAGAAATTTGCGCACCAGTGAAGTACTTTGACAGGATAACCTGGCTTTCTTAGCGTTCTCACGCGCTCGTCCGAGAGATACCCACATACTGCACGACCCTCTACCGCGACTTGTCGCTCCTCAACCGTACTATTTTCCTTTGAACAAATCTACCGGTGATTGTCTGTCCCACCGTACCAGATGTTACCATTTTCAATTCGAACGTACACAAACACTACTCCCTGCTTTCCTTTCTTCGTACCTATAATCCTATCAGACACCAACGTATCTACAACGTATCCCGAGTGACAGATCACAGAAAAAAATTTATATAGATTTTGTTTTGTTGTTTTTCGTATGCACAAACTTTACAATATATCCTCGTATTGCAAAAATTGAATACTAAATAGTTGTTGCGTCTCCTTCTCGCATTACGTGAGATTTCTGACAGACATTTATTGGATAGTCATCAGTTTTGCGAACATAATGGTGACATGTGTTGCTTATTTTCAAAAGTTTTGCAAAAAATCTTTATTATCAAAACTGTCGGCAGATAAAGTTTTTCGAGAACACAAAATATATACATTTTTTTGTCTTTTATCAATTACTGAAGTAGGAAAGCATGCTAGCGTCATCATTGCCTTCGTGATATCCAGAACTAGGTATGGCAAAAATAGTTGGCGTCATAGCCAGACAAGTGTTGAAAAGCACGCACCCCTCGAATTTCGTTTATTACTATAACCTTTGAAGCATTTCCGATATCCGATTGGATTCAATATTTCTACTTGGTTTTATCGAGAAAAGCTGTGATTTTTATACCGTACATCACTTGTGGTATTAGGGTATCTTAAGTTTGTGCTGCTATAAACAATACGCGGAAGGCCTTGAGGTAGACGCACCTTTTATTATACCGATAGATTCAGAAACATGTCTGTCCGTCTCTTCGTCGTCAACCTACAAGGGCCGCAGTTATTACGATATTTTGCTGAAATTTTGCACGCCAAAGTGTTTCTGACCCAGGGACCGACATTACTGAAATGGTTCGGAATGTTTCCCATACGGCGCCTTATTTCGAAAAGTGCTCGTATGAATAAATGTATTCAGCAAAGTGATGTATTCAACGGTGCGGCGTGACTCACTACACTGCCGTACCTTTGAAATTTGATTTGTCTATAAAACTTTAATGATTTGTTTGATTTCAAGAAAAACATCAAAGCCACCGAATATAGTTTTTTATCGTCACCATTAAGCGGAAAATATACAACGCGTCATAGACATCGACTCTGCATCACCGCTATAATCATTAGTTGCACCGAATGCTCAATGTTGCTCGCTAGGTTCCATTTCAATGATTTACGGCATAAAGAACTAAAAATTCGATGTGATCTCTCCTATGGAGATGGTTAGTTTAGCCGAAAATGAATATCGCCTGTTATACGTTCGGTCATTGGGAAGATTTCTATTCTAGTTGAAAATATAAATATTTCGCTTTTAGGTCTCAACTATTGAATCATTGTATCATTTCGAAAGGAGTGCGGCAGAAGCGTACGACCAGACTGCTGCAGCAAAATTATGCCTGGTTGTTCAATCGCAAAACAACCACAAGGATGAAATTCGTCAAACAAGATTGTGGTATCAGCTTTTTTGCTATGTAAAGGAAATTTTTTTAATTAAAATTCGAACGAGTGAAAACAGAACGGCATTTAGGTGCAAAGACGAGGCGGAAATTCGGGAGAGAAAACACGGTTTAATTATCAAGTTGATGAATGACGCATTGTTCGAGGTGGCAACTATCCAAAATTTGCATCAAAATGAATATGAGATTTTTGACGTTTTCAACCTTATCTTTAGATACTTATGCTTCAGTTTTCATTAAAATAAAGCCTACGAGTACTCATGTAAGATGAGTATTCAGTTAGTGAGTATATCTTCGAGGGTATCTTAGTTCCCAAGCGAATATGAAAGTCTAGTATTTAAATTTTACAATATTTGCCACAGTACAAGAAGCCTAAACCATTTTCAAGGTCTGTACTGATTTTTCATTGCTTACATGAATATTTTCATCCCGTCTCATTAAATTTGAAATTAAATTAAAAACCTAATGCAAATTATTTGCTTTTTACAATGACGACAGGAGGTGCACATTAGATTTCCCAACACTTTAGTAACACATAAAGATATGCACCGGAAGTCGCAAAAAGTATTCATAGTGTTGATGCGTATATATCTGTTTGCCCGTTTGTTTGTCTGTCTGTCTGTCTGTCTTTTATTTATAGGTCTAATGAAATGGATAAGATTCGGCCCAAGTTGAATACAACTTTTTCCTTTGTTTTTCATCTCTTAGCTTCTGTGGCACACATACACACACAATTACTTGAGCGACTTATATCTTTAATTAAAAATAGCAAATTAATGAATCGTTTCTTCATCTATTCCCTAACTTGAATTTATTATTGGTTTAAAATAACTTTTACGCATTTTGAGTTATAATATTATAAGAAAAAAAAAAAACAAAGTAATGCAGTTTATAAAAGCGATGCTAATTTTATGGACCATTATAAATTTAATTATACATGCCAGCGTACATGTAGTCCAGATGCATAAATATATGCGGATGAGTGCAGGAAATCTGTTAATTTTGATTGACAGACCATGAGAACTGATGTCTATTTTCATTTCACTACTCTGTCACTTTTCGAGCTACACATTATGTATGCATATGTTTACTTGCCTGCTTGCCTGCTTGCCTGGTTGTAGTTTTTCAACAACAATTTTTAAATGGTTTTGACTGCAGGGCTTTGAGTTAGTAATTCTCAAACAATTTGTTAACGCAATTCTAGAGTTCATCTTTTCTTCATATCAGTCATTGCTTTTTCTCTTGTTGTCTCTTGTGATTTTTCATCCTCATTCATAATGGATGCTTTTATTTTTACTCCGCATCAAAAACGGAATGATTGACTTTTAAACTAAACAGACACTGTATACGAATAGGCGTGTACTGATTTGTAATGTGCGAATCGTTGTATGCTGATGGACAGTGAATGAAACAAAAAAAAAAAAAAAAAAAATTAAGACGAGTAAGAAAATTATATTCGACTGTGGACGAATCTTTCATGTCCACTACCTTTATCTAAAAAATATATAAGAAGAAAAAATTAAATATTGACGCTTAATAATAACGGGTAGACATGCGTACATCAATTCAGATGCTTTGAGCAGCACATGCTTTATAGCATGTCTGGAGCTTCGTTGTGCGTGTTGCAAACAATTTAACAAAATCAAAATACCCGATAATTAAAAAAAAAAAAACAACAACAAAAATACAGAACAAATTAGAGACACTTACCTGACGGCCGCGTAATGTGCACAACCACCATCCAACCAAACCATCGGTGTCCTGCTCAATGACGGCAAGAATGTCGCCCTTTCTGAAGGCCAGTTCATCTGGTGAGTCAGCAACATTATCATATAACGCTTTAGCGTAGAGTTTCTAAAAAAATTAGAGAAAGAGAGAGAAAGAAAAAAAAAAGAGAGAGGGCGAGAGAGAGAGAGAATAAGAAATGAAAATTCACTTACATATATGTGAACATTAATAAACATTAAAACAAAACCTGGTAGGTTAACATAAATGGTTTAAGTGTGAACATGTTAAAGAAAAAACCGCTCTGAATAAAAAAATAAATAAATAAATAAACAAGATAGATAAATAAACGTTAAAAAAATAACAAGAACTGTAATTCGCTTTAAGTTGTTGTTTTGTTGCGCCTTCTTGCTTTGTTCCTTATTTTCTGATTTCTGGGTTGTTTGTCAAGAAATTCTCAGAAGAAGACGCGTTTATGGTTTTTAGCAAACATTCGTGCATACACACATGTCTTTCAAAGAGATGAGTAAGTATCATAAAATGTGCAATAATAGTACTTCAAGTAAGAAATGGTGTTAAACGACTAGCGATAGCTCTGCAAAATAGAAAACCAGATGCTTTCAAGCAAATAGTAATGTAAACATGTAGATCGAGATGGAAATAGTTGAGAGAGAGAATAAAATTTACTTAATAAATCTAAACAAACAAAACAAGTAAGAAAATTATGCTGGGCTATGATCGAATTTTATAGCCATCACCTTTATCCTAAAAGAGACTGAAAAGGGGAGGCAAAAACTACATTTGAATACCTTGTAATACTGAGTGGGCGTGGCTAATTTTTTCCATTCTTGTAAAATAAAACTGGAAAAAAGGTGAAAAAAAGCAGAAAAAGCAATGGTGTTCTCAATTTATATTGCATTTTGGGCGTGTCCTCTGACCGATTTGGGCCAATTTCAACACCAATCTGCTTTTCTACCATATTTGAAGCCAATTTTGCAGTCAGAATGCTTACAACAAACCTTACACCGACGGACAGACGGACATGCTTAAATTGATTCAGAGTTTGACATTGCAGAAAAGAGTAACGTGTTTGCTTACTCAGGTGGGTTTTGTTTAACATTTTAAACTATACCTGGACATTTCCCCCTGTGCCTTATCATCCTCTGGTTTAGGCATCACTGTATGTCTGATGTTAGCTTTCTTATAATTCACTATACTTTGCCTGGCTGTAAATGAGAGCGGAATGGACTGCAATATGGAAATTGGTAGAAGTATTCTAACCATGTGTTGCTTAACTGTACTATATAGTGGTTGTCTTAATAAATAAATTTCTAAACAATTTCATAGTAAGTGAATTCAGGTTTCTTAAAAACAAATTTTTATTCTGAGAGACATAGGCATGCCTAACCAAATAGATTTTTTTAAAAATTTTGTTCGGTCCAATCTGGGTGCCTTTTTCCAGTACTTGATTTGGTTTCTTGCTTTTCCTTCGTGCTCTTTTCGGTTTTTTATTTGTCCGAACAAAAAGATCTATAAAAAAGATAACCATTTGGAGGTTTTCTGAAGTCCTCACACAGAAATGGGGCAGAAAGCCCATGTTCGATTTCAAAACTGCTCGACCATGAAATGAAACAAACAACGCTTGATTCCCGCATGGAAGCTAGAGCTGTTTAGGGATTTGTGGCTAACATGTGAATTATAAAAAGCGACTAAGTCTACTGTGCATAAATATAAAAAGCATTTAAAAACGTAACTGAAAGTTTTTAGTTTTCCAGCAACGGAACAACAAAGTTCTTCTACTAATGAAGAAAATTAAAAATTACTCGCACACTATTCCTTTCGAAGAAAGAATAATTTGAGTATTCAACTAACGGCCTAAGATTTCTAATGGATCCGAGCACACATGCGCACTTTTGTTTTTTTAAAAGCATTTCAAATTTACTTCTGCGCTCTGTTGGTATTAATCTCTTGTAGGCATACTTGGGAATGGCTTGAGATTTTAATCTGAATTCGTTATAAGCGAGAAGCTGCATATGTAACGATAAATTTAATATATTTTAGTATTTTGATGGCCTGCACGTATATATAAGCGTTAAGATAATTAAACTCAACCTCTTTATTAAAATTGTATGGAATGTGTAATAACACTTAGTAAGTTTTCTACTGTTTTCTACAAATTTTTCTACACATTTTTTTTGTTTTTTTTTTTTGTTTTTAGCAGAGAAAGCCCCCATTACTCTATGTCGGCGTCTACTTGACCCCTGCGGGTCATTATACTAACAAGTTAATTTTTTTTCATTTCTTACGTTTTTATTTATGAAAGAAACACTTTCTAGTTACAAGTGTTTTAAAACGGTTTTGTTTTTCTTTTCTTTGCTTTTTTTTTTTTTTTTTTTTTTTTTAAATAACGCGTTTCTTTCGTAAATTCACATAAAAATCTCTGCACGCATGAAGCTTAAAATTTCAAGTAAGGAAATTGTTATGTTTAAAAAGCTAACACAACGGCTATAATAAAACTGAACTGGCCGTCTTTTCTGTTTCGTTTCCAGTGCACCATAATAAATAAATAGTGTGATATTGTGTTACTTTTTTAATTTTGTCGTAAAATTACCAACAATTCAAAATGTCACTTAAATGAATAAAAAACAAATATATACATATATATATTATTTTTTTTTTTTTTTAATAAAAATGAAAACAAATCCGGTAACCGCTTTCCAACAAACTTATTTGTATTTTTGTTTTTGAGTTTCTTACATAGCTTCCTCCTCTTGTTTTCTTCTTCTTCTTCTTCTTCTTTTTTCTTTCTTATGCTTTAAAAGTTTCATTAGTGCTCTTAACTCTTTCACTCGATTAAAGGCATTGAAATTTATGTTTTTCAAATCCATTCATTTTAATCTTCAATGGTTTCCTAATCGTAATGCCTAAGCACGTGAATAAACTGAACAAATACAGCAACACATCAACCACTTATACTATGTACGTACGAACATGAAGAGCAGATATATTGGTGTTTCCTCATAAAGACGCGATTAAACTGCTTGTCAACATAGAGCTGTTTATTTTGTATCTAAAACTATATCTCGAAGAGAGGAAATGTTTAATTCGTAAGGTTTTCTCTTTTCTTTTCTTTTCCTTTGTTTTCTTTTTTGCTAAACAGAACTAATGTGAAAAGAAAGAAAATGCTTTGATTTTGATAGTCAGCAAAGTTGAAAGTTGTCATCTTATAGTTTCGGGTTAAAATAAAAAATTGTAGCTCACAAGAATCGTTTCTATAATGTCATGTCTTGAGATCGTTTTTTACGAAGTCGAAGAAAATTTCGTTTGCGAGTATTTCAGTTCATTGAATTTCATATATAAATTTTTAAACCATCTTTGCATTACCTACAGTTGTCACAAGGTCTAACGAGAACTGCAGATTATTTATTATATTAATTCGTTTATTTAAAGCGCGTAATTCATAGGAAATTGAAGAAATTTTCTATAAAATGATTTACGCTAAGCAGATTACGGGCAAAATTCCTTGATCTAAATTTCTATATTCATCGGGTATACATATATAATGCAATCTTTGTGATGCGTATATGATATCCTTCGGTGTTTGATATAAATCGACTGAAATATTCAATTATTCCTGCAATATATGTTACTCTCTCTTTTAAGATCCAATGAAAACCGATTGTCTTGTAATTTTAGGTCGTTAGTAATTAGGCGATTACGAGTTCATATAAATAATTGCAGCCCACAATTGATGCCCACAAGAATCAGTTTTGTCTTCCAAGCGCTTCTAAAGTATTGTTTGTTGCATGTCGCATGCAATATTTTATTAAACTGAAGATATTCGATTGCATTTTTAATGAAAATCATACTGAAATTTAGTAAAATCGAACATTTACATAATATATACATATAAGCGTGCATCGGACAAAAGAATTCCTTTTTTAAGAAAGGCGAAGGCATTCCCCTATTCGCGATGATTAAAAGAATTTTTGAGTGAATTTCTTAGGTTCAAATGGTTTCAGCGAAAACAGAAAACAAAAAAAAAAAACGAAGAAGAAAATATTAACATTTTTTTACGGAAATCACTATAGAAATGCATATATATATATGTGCATATATGCATATATATATATGTGTGTGTGTGTGTGACTTGCTTGTATTCAAAATTACTTAAAAGCATTTTGCACGAGAGTTACAATTTGATTTTTATTTCCATTTCTCTCTTTTTTTATTTGTTTTAATATTTATTTCTTCGTACACAACATGATGCTAATTGAACGCAAGCACATTTATAAACAAACGCACACACACAAACGTATGACTACATAAATCTATATATGCACACTTAAGGCTTGCATTTAAAATGTTTAGATTTTGTTGAAGGAAAAACTGCAAATTCACGGCATTTTCGCATATGTGTGCGGATTTTAAGTGAATGAGAATGAACTTTGGCATATTGTTGAAAACTGAAGTAGGAAACGCACTTATAAGTAAGCACACAAATAATAGGTTTATCTGTCTATATTTACATATTTACCCTGCACTTGACTTAAAAACTGAAATTTTTTCTTTTGGTTTCGTTTTTTTTTCTTTTTTTTTTTTAATTCTCTTCCTTTTTTCTGTGTATTTTGAACACTAAGAATTTCAATACAGTAAACCTGAGCTGGCGATGTTGCCTATAAGATTTAGGTACATAGTTACCTGCGTCCTTATCTACCTGTTTGTTACGCTTTCTCTAAGGGATTTTATAGTTAACAAGATATATGTCTGAGGCATTCAATAAAGGTATGTTCACACATACACATATGTACTTGTGATATATATACTTTGTGGCGTTTTCAGAATATATGACAAGTATTACGAGTTGACATCAAATTAAAACATGGTCGATATGGTCCCGCCACATTTCATAGCACCTCTTCATGTATATGATTTTATTTATATGATCTTATTATTAAACCAACTTATATTTTTACTCTTATATTATATAGTTAAGCATCTCATCTCCAGCATCGAGTTATGTTATAACGCGAAACTGTCTTTTTTTTTTTTATGAGCTGCTATAAAGGGGATGCCCCCTACACGTGCGGACATAGTGGTGAAGAGTTATCTGAAGAGAGGGAGGGGCGGGAGTATTTGTGAGAGTACATCTTGAAAATGGACACATCATGCACGATGGGAAAGCTCACTTCTGGTAGGTTGTCCCAAAGGCGCGCAATGTGGTTAAAGAAAGACGAGTCGTGAGAGTGTGATGAGTGATATGCAGGTAACCCCAGAATGAGTAGATGAGAAAGCTGAGAAAACGGTGTAGTCCTCTTAAAGAATTTTCTTGGTCGACAAATCTCCTTTATCTGTGCAGAAGATTTGGCCTGGATGGAGTTGTACATGAGCACAGTACAGCTCCCAGGCCAATGCTCAAAGATGTCGAAAGTTTTCGACACCGTTTCGTCGTCCGTGCGTATCTCCAAAGAAGAAAGAAAGCCTTTACATTTTTACATTCCTTTTTACCATCGAACGAAGGGAATCCATGAAAAACTTGAAGTATCCGGATGCAAGTCAGCCGTATTCCATAAAGTGGAAAAACTGATCAGCAAAAATGTCTGTTAACGATTGGAATTTGCGTGAAAATGTACTCAATCAGTTTACTAACAGAGTCACAATCAAACGATAGTCGCAGTCACGAGTTTCCTATATTTACCTAAAGCGAAGGGTGCATCTCCACCCATTACTCCACTATACGTATTATTCACTGCTTTTCATTTTGTTGTTGTTTACTTTTTGTAATTTTGAATGAAAAAAAAAAAAATAAAAAAAAATTATTCTTTTACTATATTGCAATAAATATCATAATTCCATGTTATCTTATTATTCCGATATGTAGAATTATTTATAATTGTATGCATGCATGTGCACATGTGTACATAGAGTTTTATATCGTTGCCCATAGAGTTCGATCACATCATAATGCCACACACATCTGTATTACATATTGTTTGTGTATGTGCGGTATTTGCGGTCTTTGACGGTTGTATGTGTCGCGGTAGCCCTACAATTAAACATAATTGTTTACGTTTTTCTTCGATTTCGCTATAAACAATGTGCACTTTTTTATTAATTTCTTTTTTCCCTCTCTTTTCCTTTTTTTTTTTTTTAATGTTTGCATTATACTCATTCAGTTTTCTGGACTTTACAATTAATATGTTATATCACGTCGCGTCATAGTCGCGTCCTAATACCAGGCAAGCTTTGACTTTTTTTTTTTTTTTTGTTTTTTTTAATTTCATATTATCCGCTACGGCAAACGGAAAGCATATTTGCTTCTGCAGAAAGCTCTTGCAACTGAGTTTAATGTTTTCGACTTTTGCCTACAAACCTACGTTTCAAGCATAAAAGATATGATAAAAAATCGTGCTCGCATAACTTCCATTACTGAAATGTTGTTCATATTTTGCGCGTTGGCTTAGCATCGGAAAGAACTTGACATAAAATGAATTTAAATTCACAAACTATGTCACTGCGTCCTAAGACTTTTATAACTTTCTCACTTACTGTCAGCTAACAGTGCGCGATTATGTTGCGCGCTAAACCCAGAGATAACAAATATTCTGCTAAACATAGAAACATAATGAAACAAAAACAAAAAAAAAAAATGTATTATTAATAGGCTGAAAACATAACACAATAATTCTGAGTTCATTACTGGAATATATAAAAAGCGTAAGCACATGCATTCCGACAAAAAAGTTGTAATCAAAGAAAACACCGCTAGCGATACTTTCAGTGCATAAACATTGGTACGCACGTACAAATACACATGTGCATATCTCTTTGTCTTCTGTTATAAATTTGTACGTAATCCCCGTTTGGGGATTTGTAAGCAGAATTTATGAGTTCATTAAAGCTGAACTTTCCTTGAACGATTTTCAGCAGATGCAGAAATCACTCTGTATAGAATAAAGATTAAGATGTTGATAATAATAAACAAAATAAATGCTGACGGATAATACATCAAAGGCAAAGCAGTTCGAGTTTCGGTCAATAATTATCGCACACAAGTGCACATGCATATGAAGTTAGAGGAGCCTTTCTGTGTCATACTTGAAATATGTTATGGTGCTTTGTGATCTGCATTAAATGAGAAACTCATTTAAAAACTGGACCAAGTCCATACAAAGGTCGAGAACATTTCATCATTAAACTCCTGAAGACCAGAAGCCAAAAATTATCATAAAGCAAGATCTTTAGGTTTTGCAGAGACCAAGCGGAAAAATTTCATCGGTTTCTGTAAGAATATATTGAAGATTTCTTAGCAAAGGCAAGCAGGGGGAGTCACTTTTATAATGTTAATAATTCTTGCACACGACTTGACAAATTTGTGAAAGAAAACTATTATACTCCTCGTGGTGGGCCATAAAGTGATAAATTTTTTTCCAGCTCTGGACACAAAGCCAAACCGCGAATAGATATAAATACTATGGCGATTTCTCGGCAAACGGCGTGCAATTAGCAGAGAAAAAAAACCGCGCCAGCATTTCATCATATTGATGACGGCGAGTGGGTCAGAATGGTTATTAAAAACATTGTATATCATTGTATATCAATGACTCTGCGTCTAAAGTAGCTTAGGACTATCTTTACGACCAAGGGTGAGAATTATTGCTAAATTAGTACCAAAAGATTGTCTGCTACGAATGGCAATGAAAACCAAAAAAAAAAAAAAAGAAAAAACAAAGGTAACCCGACGAAATATATTGAACGCCTCGTCCAAACAAATTTCAAAAAACAAAAACTTCTAGTAAAAAGACGTGGCTGTTAAGAGTGACACCTAATAGATATATTCAGAACATTAGTAATACTCTTGAGCAAGGAGGACTTCAAGGTAAACTAAAAGAAATTTTATATGATGCGCAACCTAGAAAAGACCCAAATGAAACGTGTTTTTAAGTTACTTCTAACCGTTTCTTTAAAGCATCACAAAGGTTTCCTTTCAATCTTAAAAAGGTATATGTAAATGTGTTCAAAAAATAAAGGGTGTTCTTTTTGCAAAAAATATAAATGTTTATTAGGTCTGCTCTGCAATTGCCGTTGGCATCTGAGAGCAATTGCATGTCATTTGCTTTGTTAGTTTATCAGTTAAAGCGTTTTTTTTTTTTTTTGCAATTGTTGGAAATTGTTGTCAGCGAAGAAGCGTTTCGTCAGTTTCGATTCACAACTTAGCACGATAGTGGCTTCAACGAACGTACCCAGTTCGAATAAAACCAAGTGAAAAAGCCAAAGAAATAAATGCAATCGCTCTTTAAATCTGATTGAATTGTCACAACTGATATTGCAAAAGTCTTCCTACATCCATCCTTTTTGGTATGTGATTGGCGGTTGGTGATCGTTTATTTTGTTGACATTTTTATCCGTGATTAAGGCCGATAATCTTCTTGGACGTGGCCCGTCTTCTTTGCGGCTTCTCCACGATCTCTCAACTCTTTCCTATCACTAGTAAAATTTTCTTAAAGATGTTTGCAATAATATGCGAATCGCGTGTATTTTTCAAATAAAAATTCGCCATATTTTTTCGGCACACTGTCTCCAAGCTGACTACTTAGCATTATAAATACATAGGTATACATGTATATATATTTGTTGTTCTTAGGAAAATATTTTTGAAAGACTCCGTGAAATACGTAAGCGCTTATTTTTTTAAAAAATTATTTATTACTATACGTTATCTAAAAGTTATTAGCGCTTTACTTTGAAGTTGCTGAACGACGCTTAAAATGTGCATACAAAAAACGCTTACATTAAATAGAGCATTGTTATAATAGATTAATTTTTTTTTGTCTTTTTTGTTGTAAAGTTACTTATATCAAATATGCAAAAAAAAAAAAAAAAAAAAAAAAATATGGAAAATAGGAAATTGGGTTAAATCCTAAATACCACAACATAATGCACATTACGTTCACAAGCAGGCGACCTACTGTTTCATAACACAGGAATCTATTGTTTTCTTTTCCAAGACAAGAGAAAAAATAGAAAATAAAAAATTTATATTAAAAAAAATCTCACATAAACCTCTTAAAAGAAGTCTTCAGAATTAACTAAATAAAATTTTTCAGAATTATTTTAAAAAAAATTTTCATTTTCTAGGAAATTTTTCGATAAAAAAAAAAATATTTCATAGAAATGTTTACAAAAAACATGACGCAAATTGCATTTACGTTGGGTTAAACTCAACTTCAGTCCATTTTGTCATTTTCTAAAAGATAAGAGATAAACAAGAAAGGCAAAAAGTCGTTGGTAGTTGTAGTAATTTCTCGTCCGTTGAAGAATTACGGCCAATATTGCAACGAACTGTAGACCACTCTCTTCAACACGATTGCACGAAACGTTCTGTAGAAATCTGCATGAATTCGTTGTTTTTATAGATTATTGTAGGTACGATTGTAGTCGGATTATACTCATTTTCAGGCGAAATCTGTGACTAACATTGAGTATATGCGCCTAAGTTCTAATTTTCCAAACTAATTCTTAAAATCATCCCTAGGCGATGGATAGATTAAATATTGGTTTATAACTCGTACACTTCGTGAAGGCTCCAGTTTATTTCATGTTCCGCTAGTGGTCATAGGTCATTAAAATTATCTGAGTTTAAATTTAGCATGCAATCTATAAACACATCATACGTTATATTAAACAAAAGGGGATTTTTGATCAAAAGTCAATCATATTTTTCTGTATGATTGAATATGTATATAAATCATCTTTATTACGATAACACAAATATATGGAGTTTTCATCGACAATAGTCTGCATTTTTTTCTGGTAAAACCATTACGTCGTCACTGCAGCACTTCCACAGTAGCTGAGCAGAAAATTAAATCAAGTGATTTTTACGATCTTTTGAAGTCAATCGTACACTGCTAGGAGACTTTCGCAAAGAGAGAGAGAGAGAGAGGGAAAGAGAGAGAGAGAGAGAGAGAGAGAGAGAGAGAGAGAGAGAGAGAGAGTGAGAGAGAGAGAAAAGCAAATGGTAGTGGAATGCGAGAACACTTGGCAAGAAGACGAGATTTTCCACTTATCATTTATGGACGCACGCTCATTTAGTTGGATTGGAGCAGCATGACTAACTCCTTTTCAATGTCATCACACACGAAGCTTTACCTTTTATACCATCAGGCAATGTTTTCCCCACGTTTATGCAGTTTCATCCGCATCACACCACAATCTTCCTCGTACTGTATTATGGTAAGTGACACACTTTTTATCGTTCCTTATTCTTCTTCAAGAATCCTTCAGCGATTCGCATGTCGAGGTCAGCTGCCAACTGAGCGATTCATAGCTGTGAAATGTGGCAGTCTTTCTCAATCCTTTAAGGACTTTCGCCGGCCTAGACAATGATTACCCGAGCAGAGTGTGGCGTGGAAACAAACCAACTATTGACATGCTGCTGACTTTGATAACACGTCTATACTATAAATACAACGAGTTTTTCTCCCAAGCCTGCGAAGCGTTATTGCTTGGGTTGAAGAGGGGTTACAATATAAAATATAAGGAATTTCTTTTCGAATTTTGGTTTATTTCCAAAACGCAATTGCTTTTAACTGAACTACTAAACATCACAATGCTGTTTCTTTTTAATTGTCCGTGGACTCTCAGTTTTTACATCTGTCACAATATGGCCTAATAGGATTAGTGTTATATGAGCTAAGCGGCTCTAAAATCTTGTGTTCCTTTACATAATATATGGCATCACATTTCAAACTCGTCGAACTTTACATCCAGCAAAAATGGTAAGGGTATACTAGACTCGTTCTTTCAGTTCCAACTCTTGGAATATATGGATATGTATATATATAGTATATATATATGTATATATATAGTATATATACATACTGTGTGGGTGTGTTTGTTCCTCATTTTGTCGGATATGTTCTATTCTAATACTCATTGTCGCAAACGGCGAAATAAAAATGGGCGTTAGGCACCGACAAAAAATTGCAACTTGTAAACCTATAACAGATGTTGATCCGTAACTGGTTGCAAATATTTTCCCTACTTATCTAAAAAAACGAAAAGTTAAGGGAGATCTAAAAACTTATTAACCTCTGTGGGCTGAGGCATACACTAAACTAGAGCCTAGACCTTGACCGAAAGTAAGTGCAAGTGTTTTCTGCAACGAACTGAAAGATTTGTATGAAAATGATTGCTGGCGCCTATTCAAGGGTCAATGTAAAAATAGTCACATTGGCCCCGATATTAAAGCTCGCCTCCGAAGAGAACCCAGAGACGCTTACGAGTCAATCCTGGATTATTCTTTATAAAAGTTGGTATGTAACGGTTTCTCAGCAAAATTTTCGTTTAACAATTTTTTGACCTGAGAATTTTTAGTGACGGAAGTCTTAGTACCGTTTTTTGTTTTTTCTTTTTTGGCATTTCAACTTATTAAAGTTTACATTTATTCCTGCGAAATGTTTTTTGCTATTATTGTTGCAATAAACTATAAAGGTGAGAAGAGAAGTGAATAAAAGATTTTGTCTATATATGGAATGGTTGTTGATGGGCGGAAATTTTTAGATTGGTCCATCAGCAGCAAGAAGTAAGCACTCTCGCGTGGATGTTATGCAAGGTGTTTGGCAAAAACTTAAATTAATTCTCCATATGATTTCGACAAAATAAATAATAAATGTCGTATAGCCAATAAAGGCAAGAGGTTATGAAAAAATGCCGCTTATAGGCACAAAAAGAAATATTTTCATTCCCGCTATGTGCTAATACATTTTAATTTTTTTATTTATTTGTTGTCTATGTATTTTGTAAATAAATTTACAAGTGCGGACTTAAAGGCTGCCGGATAGCTAAGATCATATGCTTGCGTGTATTGAAAGCTTTACCGCTCTTGAGATTTGAAACCGCGACCATTGAGTTGTTAGTCGCCTACTTGGCCACTCATGCGGATAGATTTTAAATAAATTGGAATTGAAGGCTTCGTCATGTGTATGCAAGATTGAAGAATATACCTTAAGCTGAATATATTATAATTATTTTATATTATTTCTCTTCGTTTGTTCACTTTCATGTACGTGTGATTCATTAATTTTCCAGCGCAATCATTTCCATAGTACTTAATATCATGCATGCAGACAAAGTTCCAAGAACTTTTGATTAATTTTTTTTGAAAAATTTCGAAAATTTACGTCACATATAAAGCATTTTGCTTTGCATTTCGAAAAACCAAACATAATAAGAATTTGACCTTTGGAATATTCCCCTGACAAATAGATTAATCTTGCGAAATCGATAACGGGCTCAAATATGAACGACTAAAAATGAGGAAAGCAATCAGTAAAACATTGCAATGAAATAAACGTATGAAAAAGTAAAGGAAACATTCAAACGCAATTACGTCACACTTAATAAAATAAATAAATTTCTCTAACGCCCGCTGTGCCGTTAATCGACAACGGAGACTAATCTTCCGAACATTTCATTTCATTGCTTTCGTTTACTTTTGAAAATTGTCCAAATAACGAAATGCATCATTACTGCACTTACTGCACTGCGGAATGTACTGTAATCGTTGTAAATATCTTATAGGAAGGAATCTCGAACGAAATGGAATGAAAGGAATGAAAAATGATTACAAATTCACAAAAACTGTATGCATTTGTTTTTGTAATCATTGAATAATTTTACTTAATGCATTTTAGTTTTATAACATAGCCAGTCAGTCGCTAGATCAGTACATTTTTCTCCAAAGTATATTAAATTTTAAATTAAAGTGAATTTGTTTTTTCAACTGTGTTTCTGACTCGTGTCCTATCCATAGGCAGAGAAATGCATTGAAAATTTAATTTATAGGATAACATCAACCTTTTCTAAAGATGTAGGTGTCGAAGAAGTAAGTGTCGCCGATCCATCTTGCAGAAAGAAAAGTACATTAAAAAAACGCATAGTTCTGTAATGGAGTTACTGACAATTTTGTTTGCTTCATTTAAATGAATAATTGAACAACAGTCGAAACACGATGAGGACAAGATATAGAAATATTTCACGTTTTAATGTAGTTTTGGTGAAGAGAAAACTTTTGCACTTACCTAGAACTCGTGAATAAACTTTTTCCAAAGCTTGTAATGTTTTGAGGCAACCCTTAGATCTAGCCTTGATCGTCCCATTTTCGCTCAAAAAATATCATATTCAAAATAAATTTACCTAAATATGCCCACCCTTCCCGCTATTATATTTGAAATACATACATATATGGATTGAGGATCATATGGCTCAAAAAGTAAGAATTGCTCTTAAACTGATTTAATAACGTCTATGTGACAACAACAGTGCGGAGATCATACCACGGACGCGTATCCAAATATAGGTCTAACCAACGACATGTATAATCTTTTTGCGATGTATGGATGTATATTCTGTCGATCAGCGTTTTATGACGTCAAGTACCGATCATTGAATTCAATGAGTAAACTCAACTGAAGCTTATTATCAAATAGTTCCGAGGTAAATAGTAGATCGAAAGACGTCTGTACTGTAGTAAGCCCCATTTTCAGAACGATAATTTTTGGCATTTATTTAAATTTAATGTTAAGAAATTGATTGAGAACCCCGCAGCGATGTTGCTTAAGTTTGACTGCAGGCGATGGATGGAATAATGTGCAGCTTTGATGAAGAGAGAGATTAGTTCTGTGAATCATCTGCTTACATGAAGATGCAGGATGGCTTAACCGCAGACGGGAGATCGTTTATATATAAAGAAAACCAGATCGCACCCAAATGGTTGCCGTAAGTTCTATTTGGTACACATATGTGATCCTATCCATTTAATTAAGTTAGGAGGAAGATCGGACCTTGCAAGTTAACGATCCGTAGCTTAAAGTTAATTCTATCAAAAGGCTTACTCAAATCAATGTAGCTAAGAAAACTTTGCGCATCTTGAAAGAAGGTCTTAAAGATATGTCTGGCAAATTCTAATAAGTCCGTAATGGTTTATCTTGCATGTAGAAATGCATGTTGACTCGGAGATATGTACCATTTCATTGCAAATCTTAGTCGTCGAAAGTACAATCAGTTTAGTAATATTCCCTGTAATTCTCAATTAAGCGCTTATTGCGCTTATTAAAAAACCTTGTTCTCAAAGTGGCTGAAAACATCCCTAATTTCAGATATGGGTTAAGGATTTTTTCGGGAAAAGCATGCAGTTCATTAGCCCATGGTATCGATATGCGTGACGGGATACCATTGCAACCTGGCGAACCACAATACAATTGTTCTATAGTGCAGCCCTTAAGTGAGGTCGTGTCGGACTTGTTCAACATTTAGAACGCATACGGTATGCTTAAAAAGCCTATGTATTAAATATTCGTAATTAATGGGCGCACATGTTGATTGCAATAATATACACCGTCGCAAATCTCTTTACTTAGAAAGGTCCAAATTGATCGCAAACTCGTCTCTTTTCCAGTAATCAATTTTGTAGATTAGGTACGAAGCTCAAGTGCGAAAACTTTTTGTCTACTTTTTTTTCAAATAGTACCAATCACTCAGGAGGTGTTTTCAATTCGTCTAATACGTTGACGGGCAGGAAAGGAAGTGATGAAAGCGAAAGGAATAGGGAGATGAAGGCCGCGGGCTAGTGGACGAGTACCCAATCGGTTTGCTAGCTACGGCCAAAATGGACTCTGCCGCACTTGGAGTTTGACCCCGCGAACACTGCGCGACCACGCAAGTGAGATGTAGCTTTTTATTTTGTCAAGTGTGCTACTCGTCACATATGTATAGCATATTAAGTTTGCGAGTAAGCAATATACTAAAGTCTGGTTATGTTATTTGATGAAGCGGCACACACATGAGGAATGCAGTAATACAATTGTAAAAGGACAGTGCTCTGCACTTCAAGTAAATAATTGCTTATGTCTATGTGATATATTACATATCTCTCATAAGTTATTTTCTTTAACTTATCGTTGTGTTTATTAAATAGTAAGCTGAAGGTATAAAAAATTCGATATAAACAATCAATAATTTCTTTCCAGTTTTGTGAGTTGCATTGAAGGCATCGTAACCTGCTTTAAGAAAGAAAAAAAAAAAAAAAAAAAAAACAAAAAAAAATTGCGGTAATTTAACTGATATTATCTTCCATTTCTATCCTACGGGTATAGCGTATATTTTAGTGTGTTTTGATGGATGACTTCAAATCCAAAAAAAATTGTAGTCATATGCAATCTGTGTTATTAATGTAAGCGCATAACTAACTAATTTGCGGACTTTGATAATTTAACCAAACATTTAATTGATTTCCTCATTTAAATCGCAAAGAAGCAAGAAAGTGAAAGAAGAGAAAGAAAATAAAAATAAATTAAATAAAATGAAGAGAAACTCAAAATCTTATTTAAAACTCACAAATCATTGCGCTTTGAAAAGTGTTGATGATTACACATTTAACCTTGGATCTCTTTTTACTTAACTTAATTGTTAATATAATAAAATTTTTCTTAATTTTCTCCCTCGCTTGCAACGGATTTTATTGATTTTTAAAAACAATTTTCTTATTTCTTTATTCTGAGAGTATATTTAGTACCCGGAATTTATCACATTAAAGACATAGTATGGACTGTATCGAGACATACTGCGGAAATTGAGCTTACGATAAACTCTGATCTAGTAAAACTGACGTTTTGTTTGTTAACCACTGACTGACTTGAGAAGTCTGCATCATTTGCTGATGAGCGATAAGGCTGGCGTAACTCCTACTCCGCGCATCGAATTTTAAAAATCTGACACTGTTTTACGTCTTACATAAATTTTTGGATACGTTATTATTGGGCAAAAGTTTGCAGCCAAAAATTCAAACAATACGGTCAAAGTTGTTTGCGTGTTAACGCATTTAAAAACATAGGAGAAAATTTAAAAAAGCATAGTCGACTAAACGATGGCATTAGTGCGTTACATGTGACGGAATAAAATAATTCCGTATATTTTTTTTACAGGTAATACACACACATATATATAAAATATATCATATATATCATATCATATCACATATATATATATATATATATATATACATATATATATATATATATATTATGCTGATTATAAATTTGTTAATGCTCATGTAAAATTTTCATTTAATTGCTTTTTCAGACACTTGAAGGCTTGTTTCTATAGCGCTTGGACGGACATCCGGCTAGTCAGCCACTTTTCATACTAACTGTATTAAAATCTTTGTGTTCACACTTGCTTTGCGCAAAATGATAACAAACATAATTATATATAATTTTTTCTCCTTTTCATATATTTTTTTCCTTTTTTCTTTTCTGTTTCGTTTTTTTGTACTCTCAACATTATTTAAAAGCATGCGTTTAGAGTTGCAAGGCGTGAATGGTGGTCTGTGTTAAGCACATGTAATTTATGTAAATTTTTATATTTTTCTTTTGAATTTTTATTCAAATGACACTACTTGCGCATGGGGAGGGGAAAATGCATTTCAAAGTAATATTTTAATTGCTAAACCGGCTTGAAAATGATATTAAATAAAAAAAGTTTTCAAAATAATTTAAAAAAAAAAACAAAAAACATAGTGTGTGTGTTTATAAAATTTTTCTTTTTATATGAATTCGTTTTGAAATGAAATTTATATGAAAATAAGGAAAAAGAAAGAAGAAGAAGGTTTCTTCAATTTGTCACTTATATCACACGAAAAATGTCAATCTTGCAATATATAGAAGTGTTTATTAGGGTCAAGCGGTTCTTTCAATCGGTTATTGTAAGAAAATCATTTTTTTGCTTTCGCTTGCTTTGACTGCTTATTTACTCTGCCGTTCTCGTTTATAGTTCTTTGATGATCGATCGCTCGATTCAGCTGATTTTTGAACTAACTAACTACTAATGAACATGAGAATTTATTTGGGCGGTCGCCGTGATTTTTACAATGGTCTTTTAAAGTATTAAGTAATACTAAGAAATACGTGAGCCGGGTCTTAGATCAATATCTCGCATAGAGTGTAACTTATGGGTTTTTGTGTATTTTCATGTTCAGTTTCTAGAATATTTTTACGAGATCTACGTAAGTGTATTTAAGACAAATAACTGTTTCTCTTTCCATCACAATTGCAGGCGTGAGTGCTAGCTAACCATTTCCAAACACCTTTATCTCTCAATCCTATCGCATTTTCAATACAGATACACATTGTTCCATCTATTCCGAACTTCACGCTGATTAAAAATGCACGCTTTGTATGGGATCTCTGATTCGTATTCTTGGATGCAAGAAACGGGCAGGACACAGCCCAATCCTTTTACGGTCAGTATGAAACTTTACTGGCAAACTTATAACCTCAAAACAATTTTTAATGGTAATCACGATAGTCACGCACGAAACAACAAACAGATACGGATAAGCCGCTCCCAACTTAGAATCTGTATTCCAGTTTATCATGTGCGATTGATGAATTCCATTTAATATAATCTTAGGATAAACTCAACGTTTTCGCTGGTCCGTCGATCCAGCAAATTAATTCCTATACTTAATTCAATGGCGGCGATTCATGTTGTTTTTCTTGAACTAATTTTAAGATCGTTAAATTCACAGATAGAGAGAAGAACAACGGGCATGGTTAAATTGAAAACTCACTATGCTAGGTAATCAAGAAGTCAAGGCTCGATCAAAAGTAATTCACTTTCTGTGATGAATTTCGAAAATTGATACATGCATATAAAAAATTGGTATATACATATATTTATATATACATATATATATAAGCAAACTGGAAACAAGTTTAACATTAAAAACTTCGAAGTCATCGGAATTGTGTGCACCTTAACCGTAAGTTTTTGAAGAGTTTCTGAATTTTGTTATGTCTTTAAATGCAATACAAAACTGCACATCATTAGTTAGCGTAACGTATTAATGTATTTTTAAACTAAAGTCCAATTATGATTTCATGTCATAAATACGTATCACACCCTTATATGCATGTATACTGGCATCGCCCGCCTAACATGGCTAATTCGTACAGGGCTGTATTGAAACCGTGTTGTACGAAATTTGTTTTATTTAAACCAAAATTTTATATAGAAGTAAGAAAACTATATTCAGTCGTGACCGAATCACTTACTAAAAAAAAGGACGAATTACATTTCTGTACTCTATAAAACATGGGATACGCGGGGTCGATTTTTTCTATTTTTAGAAAAAAAGTGGGAGTTTATGTGGTGTACGTGATGATTAACAAGCATAAAAGGCGGAAAGCCAAGGTGCTCACAATTTTTGTTACATGGGAGTTTGTCTGGCCGTTGTCGATGTGTCCTTCGAGCGATTTGGCTCATTTTCAATACCAACTTGCATGCAAGAACTGTTTCCGATGTTTCTGTCAAATATGAAGTTCATAGCTTTATACTTGCTGCCAGGAGAATGTTTACAAAACACATTACCCAAACTGACAGAAGGACAAGCGGACAGGCGGACATGATGAAATCGATTCAGAATTTGATGCTGATTAAGAACATATATACTTTGTGCGGTTTTGAAAGCTTCCTGTTGGACCTTACAAAAGTTTTGACAAACTAAATATACCTATCATCCTGCAGTGATGGGTGTAATAAAAGCACGAATCAATTGAAAACAACATACAATCGGTTTTATGAAATCGTGCTGTATCGAAACCGTGTTAAACGGGGGACGCCTGTATATTTATCTTTTAGTCCGCGCATTACGACAGACGCCTTAGCATTTTTAATTGTAAGTTTTTACGTAGAAAAAAGTAGAAAAAAAAATATTATTGATTCTTGTGTGATGTGTTTATTAATGTTGAACAAAGGTTCTGTTTAAAAACAAAAAAAATAAAATAAATTTGCATTTATTCCATATTGTATATCGATTCATAATAAAATATGTCTATAACGAGCTGGTTGTGTGTTATGCATATCTGTGGCCTTGTAAAATCCCTAATTGTTTCACGGATCTGTTTGTGTTGTAATTATTTTAACAATATGAAAACAAGTGTGCACACTACAGATCGACATATATACCAAGAGACTGAATGACTTGTAAATAAATTTGCGTTCGTGAATATAATTCACCGTATGACACATTAAACTAACATTCTACACATAGGTGACATCCATTAAGAGTGGAGAATGAGACAGAGTTTTTTACTGAGCAATTAGTTCAACAAACAAAAGAAAAAAACCATATTTCCTATTAGTTCTTCTACAAGCTAAAAAAATATCTATGAATATCGCAAATCTATATCTGACTGGACATCCGCCTCAATCTTGTTATGTAGTCTTAGTTCCCTTGCTGGCTTGTTTTTTTTTTTAATTTTTTCTCTCCCATCAAGAGTTTCCTAAACTCTTGTATCTACACGACACAAATCCTATCATGTCAAAACAAGTGCTGTTCAATTTTAAAAATTCTGTATATTGACGATCATTGTCTTTCGATTGCTCCGTTATTTTCTTCTTCATTCAGGCCGAAAACATTCATAGGTTTTTTTCAGTTTATTTAAGATAAAACACACAATACACAATAAGTGAATATTGATAAAATCGGCTAAAGAAAAAAAAAAAAACTAAAAAAAAGTACAAAGGAGCTTAGATCGAATGTTTAGATACCTACTACAAGTAATTGAAATAAATACATAAATAATTTGAAAATGAAGATGAATACTTTTCATCAAGGACAACATTGTACGGTAACATTGTGGACCATAACTAAGCTAACTATGGAAGCAAAACTCATTCTACACACGATAATTGTAACATGTCATGTACGAGTAATGCTCTCGGTAGATTGCTAAACTTTAGATTCCCCTTAAAGGGAACTCGAACATGTGCTGGAAATTATATAATTAAATAAAATATAGAAATTTTTATTGTTTTGAAAAAAGTTGTAAGCGATAATAGCAATTTAATAGGCAGACTAACGAACTTTCCCTATCTGATGCTAAAAATAACTTAAATGGTTTCGTATGATCGTTTCTAAGCGCTCCATCGATTTGACAAACCAAAGCTGCTCATCCCGCTCTGCATTAGATAGAAAACAAATTTCTTAAAATGTATTTGTTTTCAAAGCAAACCCATTGAGTCATATTGATTTTAACACTTGAACAAAAGCAAATAAATTTTTTTTAACATGAAAAATGTACTCATTTTTTTGAGAAGTCAAGTAAAATACTTACTGAGCAATTGTAACGAAATTATAAAGAAAAAAAATTAAATTCTCTTAATTCTCAAATAAACTGCGTATACATTGCATGCATGCATTGGAAGGTGATCAGCGATTACGACAATAACAATTAATATCGCAGATGATGACTTTTTCCGATATTCAATTAGTTATCATCACACATCACAGAACATCATCATCTTCTTGCCATAAGTAATAATCGTGTGTTTATCTGTTCGCTTAGCATAGTAATATGATCGTCATTTTAAATAGAGATAGACCGTTATTGCATATATTATGCGGTTTTAGAATTTTTCTCTTTCTATGTTCGCTATTGATGATTGCCTTACTTATGGGTAGTAATGCAGGGTAGCAATTAATTGTTTCTATTTACTATAATTTTCCAATCGTAGGTAAGGGAAAGAGTTTGCGGCGTTTGCTCCAATAGATGGCTTTAAAGTGCCACATAACTATTGTGATATTATATTCATGTTATGAGAAGTTAGGTTAGTTAGGTTAAATTGATTGAAAATATTGCCATACTTGAGTGCTTCAGTTTTGAAAACGCATCATAATTCTTAAAGAGATTCACTTATTTTTTAATATCAAGTGATAACGCTTTACAGGCTTGAAAAACAGTTCTGATCTTTATGGTGAAGTTGTGTAATCAAAAGTTACTGATACGAAAATTTGTTTATTTCCGCATTTGTTAAAACCAGCGCATCTTCTTTTAGGGCATCGCTGCGAAACTATACTCATTTAACAAAAAAACAGTCACATTTAAAACATTAGCATAAAGCTGAGTGCAATAAGAACCTCGTTATATAGATACGATATGAGATAACATTAAAAAATGCACTTCCATTTGCGACGATTGATTCTCCTCTCTATTAATCAATAACTACTGCGAACGTCTACCGTGCAGCGTCTAACAGTGCCCCGCTCCCTTTTCTATCGCTCTCAGCGAATTTGTCCTAAAATTGACTGCAAGCCGGCTTTGTGAACTTCACTTGATTCAGTCTTGCACACGGAAATTCTAAAGGCCTTACAGCAGCGGAATAATGGTTTTACCATGAAAAAATTACTCCATCAAAATGGAAAATTTTTAATTTAATAAAGTATTTTTTTTTAAATATCAACAAAATGAATTTGAATTTTAGTGAAGGAAACCCCTCGCCCGATATATTATGTTTAGCAATTTTTTAAAATTATTTCGTATACCCAACAATTAATAATAAAAATTATCTTGTAAGGGCCAAAGGTACGTTATACGAGCGTGTGCTCTTAAACAGAAGGTAGCTTGTCCAATTCGGAGTTATTGTAACAGGTCCAAGTTCAAACCCTTCGTTGAGCAATATTAACAAGTTTTCTCCAACCAGTCAAGGGATGTGCCCACTACACGATAATTATTGATAGAAAACGAGGAAAGAAGGGGATAGCAGTTATGTGCGATCGACTTGAATCCAGAAACATTTGAAATAGTGGGAAAGATCCCTGCTGGTAGCATGTTCCAAAGGTGAGGGTAGTGCGGTTAAAGAATGTGGAGTCTCGATAGCCTGCCGTCTAGCGTACGGGTATCTTCAGGGCGAATGGGTGTGAGTGCTGAGGTAAGTTCAAGCAAAGAGCTTAGTCGGATCACGAACCTCTTTGTCTCTGTGAAATGCTTGCGCTGTTCTGTTATTGGTTATATAAGATTAAGACGCCCTGATATTACTGTATATGAATTGCTTTGTAAACCTTACGTGGATAGTATGCAAAATTCGTCCTATGACGTACGAAATTTTCCAACTTGCTGCATGTTTCATTGATACAAACAGATGATTGATAAATGCTGGTTGATCTGTCGTAAAAAATTGACATACATGCACACAAAAGTTGCATTTACATGCGCGCACTCACACATTCACAGTAGACATTCACATACGCATAGAAATTATTTGTAAAATGAAAGAGAAAAATATCATGCCGTCATCTTTTGTACGTCTGTCTTTCTATGATTGGTTAAACACGTATAGCGGCAACAGATAAATCTTAAGACCACATTTATGCATATTTTAAGTACAGAGATAACATGTTTTTTCGCCTTATTTTTGTATATGATTTCTTTGAGAAGGAAACCGTGCTAACCGCCCTTTATGAAATTGAAAAATCAAATATTAGCATTAAATTAATTACCCCCTGACGAGCACACGGGTAAAGCGCCGACTTGATGAGGACTTCAAACTTTTTAATTGCCAAAAAAGAAAAAACAAAGATGTGTATTTCACCTTCGAGTTGTACTTTTCTTTGGACGAGAGGTTGAATATTTTCGTATTGGATTTTTCGAATTGCTTGTAAAATTGTGTCAGTTTTTGTGTTGTTCTATCTATTCTTCATTTTACTGAAGAACCCCTTAATTCCATTTCTTTATAAGATTCCTGAGAGCTTGGAAGATTCAAACCATTTTTCAAATAAAAGAAGAAACGAACGCACTCGCAACGAAATAAATGGATTATTAAGTCTGCGAGGAATTTGGCGAATATCGTATATATTTCAAACTGAAGGTGGCTCAACTCGTACGATTAGTCCATATTGTCGATGCTTGTGTCGATTAAAGATTTACATTGATCAACCAACCACAGCGACATGAATTCTAAAAGTAGATATCTTCACAACCAATAGACGGATTGCAGTGTTTTTAAACGCCAAGGCAAAGGACAAAAAGGCGCAACGTGTTAAACATTCACAGTTTTTCGTAAAAATTTATATAAGAAGTCGAAAAAGCATGCCTGAGAAAGCTGGCCCGTGTAAGTAGATAAATGACTAAACATATTTTATAAACTCACAAATCATTCTAGAAGATAGGGAAACAAGCAGATATGGGTAAAATAGTTTGAAATCTTTTGCTTATCAAGTTTAACTTACTCACTGAAATTACAAATAAATTCACACTAGAATCGATGCTGAAGTAGAAGTTAAGTTAACAAATACAGCGCGAAAACCATATTTGTTTTTAAAATCAACTTTGGAGAACTGGTAGATCAATTGTAACTGAATTTAATTTAATGCTTTCTATCTCTAATGAATTGGCAAACATTATCGTACACTAAGGCGATAGTACAAGTCGCAGAAAGTTCTATGAAGTCAGCACGAAGATCGAAATATTTGGAAATCGTTGTAAGTCAGCGAGAGATTGATAATTCGTCTTGATTATAATCATAACGCATACTATGAAGCATATTGCTAAATAAACAAATACTAAGATAAGAATTATAAGCTTGACCGATATATTCCGAGTGCTTTCTTTAAAATCACGTTGCAAAACAAACCCAGTCTGCTTTAAACAAAAAGCACGTTCACAATATTTAAATGGCGAAAACTCATTTAAACAAGAACATTGAATGTTTTAAAAAGTTTCCATTAATAACGTGTACATTACAGCTGATAACGACTTCAAGATCGAAAGAATATTTGCATTACATGCAGCGACGAAAATATAACAACGAGAGCGAATATACTTCTGTTATGACTTCTTTTGGCCGGACATAAATATTAAGAAGGAATCTTACAAAATGGTGGCGTTTACGTGGGCAATGCTTCAAATGCTTCTCGGCTCTCCCAACAAAATGACAGGCAGACGGACACAAAAATCGTTTTGCAATTGTCATATTTGCTTGATCCAGGCCGGTGTGCTATCGAACTTTCTTTGAAACTCGGGAAAAATTATCCCGAAAATATCGTTTGACGTGACTGAAAACAATGCGAAAAACGCGCTTTCTTCGACGAAAGTAAACAAACGTATCCTATTAACTGTGCCAGTCACCCAACGCCCCTCGAATCTGCGTGATTTAAATGGAAAAGTCATGCTAATGTCTAGAGCCAGCATTACATTTGGAAGTGCAATATTCTGCACGGTTTGTAGTACAAAGTATATTTAATTTCTGCGGCCGTATGTAACACACGCATGGACTTAAGCGAGCCTCCACTTTTAGTGCACTAATCAATTCAAAGAGTGATTCTGAATTGATGTAAGTTTCTCGGTCAGTCTATCCGTCTGATGTCAGTGCATGTTATTTTGCGTTAAATCTGTAGGGTGCTGTAATTTCGTACGTAAGCGTGTTTTCGCCCTAAAGCGAACGCCGGGAATCACTTCCCTTATTATGCCTTATTTTGAAAAGTCGTTATATGAAAAAAAAAAAAGAAAATGTTATAAGGTATTGCGAATAACGAATATTAAGCGAACTTGTGTTGGGTACTTAATAATCGAGATAACGTTTTTAGTTGTTTCTGATTTACTCGAATGCGATGCTTATGTCATTTCTTGGCAATTATGACCGTATATCATATTCCAACAAATTTTATTCAGTCAAAGAATTGTCCTGCATAGGAAGATTTGCAGGCATTGACGTACGAATGCATTGGGAATGAGCTTTTGCTTGCCTAAGGGATTTTCTGCCAAATATGTCGCAAACCATTTACAAAAATATGTAAAAAATGTATAGAGACGATGCGCTAAAAGAAATGTTAATAGATTTTAAAAAGAAAACAAATTATGAAAAAGAAAAACCGTAACTTTCGTAGAAGTAAAAAGAAGAAGAAGAAAACTGATTTAAAAGTTGGAAAAGATTTTTATTGGAATCTTTTAAAGAATTTAAAAGGAAAATTGTACTAAATTTTATGAAAAGATTCCAATGTGTGCCAGAACGAAAGAAAAGCATATTCGTATATAATGAAACGATTCGTGTAGAAAAGAAAGTTTTTGCTCCCATATCTTACGTTAGTAAGTTAAAGTTTTGCTACGCATACCTTCCCCATGTAAAGCATAACTAATTGAATTAATCGCTAACTGCAGCAAAGAAAACAAAAAAGAAGAAAAAAAAAATACGAGAAACATTTACAATCGTCTATAATTGAAGAATTCAACGTTTTGCCTCGATCGCAACATCTTCTGACTTTTGCATCTCTCACTCCCAATCTGCTTGCTTTGCCTGCGTTTTTTTGTTTTTTTTTTTTTTGTTTTTTTTTTTAATTCAAGACATTCCTTACATTAGCTTATGCGACGATGTTTGATAACATCATCATATGTCCGACTATTTAATCATTTACGTATAATTATGCATTTGTTCGACACTTTGTAAAATGTTTGATGCAATTTTGAAATGCATTAAATAGACGGACAAGCAAACGAATGAATTTACGCGAGTAGGTAGAGACGATTAAGCAGGCAATCACTAAGATGAGCCAACTGGCCAGCCATACCGTCACTTATTCTTTATCGCATTGACAGATGGGTTTCTTCGTTTTCATCTTTTTTTCCATTTGTTGTTTCTTTTTGTATTTATTCATGTAGATTTATGTTCTGTGTGTGTGTGTGTGTGTGTGTGTGTGTGCGTTTGTCTGTCTTTATGTGAAAACATATCGTCTTTATATCTATGACGGGCATATGGCTGTGTGCCCTGTCTATTATTATATAAAATATTACGTTTGTTAGTTACACTTACTACCGCTTGCACCACTTGCAGTACCATTATGCGTTTCAAATAGTATCTACCGCTTAGTGGCATTCGAGGCAGCTGTCTACTTAGCGATTTTATGATGTTGAGCATATACGCAATCGTGTTTAGATTTTTTTGTTTACTTGAAATTGGATCAGGGTTCTCTCTGGAGACACAGTAAGTAAGTAAATGGTAAATGGTCATGAGATTGAAAAAACCATTTTTTTTTGTGGTTTTTTCTTATTGCACTGAGTAAAGTATGGCTGACTAAGGCTATCAGATTATTGTTGCAAGGAGATTAATTGAATTTGGGTTTATATTCTACAAACCTTCTTAATCTTCGTAGGTCTAGTTATGGGCACATCATAATCCAATGAACAATAACCGCTTGATTTATCCAACATTTTTATAAATTTTAATAATTTTATAAATTCTGCTATAATTATAAATTTAAAGTTTTTAATGAAAATGATTAGTTTTCGAAAATGTTTTTCTTTCTTTTTGGCAAATTATTTTTAATCAATTAAAATTTAAACATTCATTGTATCCGAGTACTTTAAATATATTTAATCCAGGACAATATATAAAAAGTAACTCGTATAGTAAAGTAAGACTTTCTCACAATTTTCGGTTTTTTTTTTTTATTTTTATTTTTATTTTTAAATTAGAAATACAACTTAATTTTTATTTATATAAGTTTTTTATATATACGAAAATAGAACACTTTATGCGACGAGTTTATGTTTTATTTATTGTTTACAAGAGCAAAACTTATCTGCCAAATTTGGATTTCTTGTTATTTTCGTTTTTGTTTTTATTTTTACAAAATATTGCCCCCGAATATAATCAGAAGAGAAAAAACAACGGCTAAATCAAGTTTAAGAAAAGTCAGACAAAACATTATTTGTACGCACAAGCGAGGCAAAATTGCCAAAAATTACAGACAACAAAAGTCCGGTAGAAGCGCTGCCGATGCTTAAATATCAGATAAATTGAAGTTTAATATGTTTTGTTTTTGCACTGCTTAGTGGTTTTTTGTCGGTTGTTTTTATATTTCTTAATATATATGACTTGATCTCTTTTTGTGGTTTTTGGTTTTATGAACATAAAAGGCAACACAAACTCATAAAATACCGCTTCACAAACAAACATTTCAAAATTTCTTTACCAACTATTGTTGTTGTTATTATTATTGTTATTGTTATTTTTTTTCCTGCTGTTTGATCTTTCAAACTGTGAAGTTGGTTTTGCTTTCGTTGATTTCTTTCTATGTGGTTGAATGAAAAATTTGATGTCTTCTGCTCTAGCTATCCCGTTAATACTCTGCTGCAACCGCAACTTTTGCTTTGTAAATGTAAATGTTATGTTTTAATTTCTTCCTTATTTTTATAAAATCTCTCTATGTCTAAAATCCAGATCCGTTCTGATTACTACGCGTGTTTTATATTTATTATATTTTATATATACGATTAATACGATTATCAATTAATTGCTTCGTCGTTATTATAAATCTTAATGATTACCCTTTTCACAGGAGAAAGAATATATGTTTACGTATAATATTTCCACTGACTTTTTCGAAGAGTAAGAAGCAACTTTATTTAATTTTAATTCGTCGGATATTATTATATTATCATCTGTTTCGTTTTTCTATTAATCTCATGCGATACGAAATTTATACAACTCTCTCATCTAAAAACTAAATTCAAACTAACTAACTAACTGACTGACTGAACTGAATCAACTGACTGAAACTGAGTGAACTATCTAAATACCTACATTAAGATATCTATAGATACAATTGTATCTTATATTGTATTATATTGTATAGATACATATAATTGTATCTATACAATCTATATAAAAGTGTGCCGTTCAGACACAACCAAAAATGTGTGAAGAGAAGAGAACAAATTTTACTCTCAGGAAAGTCAAAAACATTACCATAAGGAGTGTACAGCGAATAAATTTGGCATCTCTGCTGCAGAGACGCCAAGTAATCAAAGAAATCTCTGAGAGGAAAATAAAATTGTTTGTATGCATTTGATTTGTTTATAAGCATTAAGCAACATTCGCTTTCGAACTCGAATATGTTTACAAGCGAAGTGTATAGAATTTTTGGAGATATAAAATTTTATGTCGTCGTCGTAAATTTTTTTTTATTGTCGCCAAAAAAAAAGTGTCGCTCGCTGTTGCAATTTCTTTTCTTTTTTTTTCTGTTCATTTTTTAATATAATATAGAGTGTGTTCCTAGAAGCACGCCATTTTTATAAACATGAATTTTCATAATTCATAGCCGCGAAGTTGCAATTTTAAAAATCGCTTACTGGAAAATGCGAAAATCCCTTTTGTCCTGTTTTTCGTAAAAACATTTTATAAATATCGATCATTAACTATTTTAAATAATGGGGTAAATGGAGAAAGAATTTTTTAATAGCATCTCATCAATATTGTTTCGATGTCGTACCGTTCAAGAATTCAATATGTAAGAACAGCAATTCTATGCAAACTTGCGGTGAAAAATGTTATTACTTGGGCATTAATCAGTTAATTATGAATGACGAGTATAAGCGCCATTATCCGTCCATACGTCCTGGCTATATTTTGTCCATAAAATTTTGTCGCTACGAATGTATACCGGCAATAATAAAATATTTTTGTCATTTTGTCAAGTCATGTCATTACAATATAATTTTCTATTACACATACGCTCTGTGTTGACGAGGATAAGCGTTTTTAACATTTCCGGTGAATATTCTGTGTATGCCATATAGGAACTCTATAATATTCTTTCTGAAGACCTCTGCCTGTTGGATCCAACATTCTTTGCAACATACTTTTGCATGCAACCTATTAAAGTTTATTTATTTAATTTATTTAATAGAATTACCTTTTACTCACACCAATGTAGCAATAATTAACCGCGTTTAAATATAAAACCATTTTAAAATTATCTAATTTTGGATTAATATTTAGAACTTGATAGACGGCTTTTTTACGCTGTGTTTATATATGTGTTAAAGTTCACAGTGTACATTTTAAAAGAAACTGCTTCACATGTCCCCGAAACAACAAAATTAGATTGGTTTTAATGCACCTGAAAAGCCATATCATAAAACGTTTCTTTTACGGTCAGTTCGAATTTCGGGGGCTCGAACTAGTTACATAACGACAAATCGTGCAGATAGAGTTGGTTTTCCGTGAAAAAAGCCCTACGATAGTATTGAAGGCTTGAAGGAAAGCTCGAGCAAACATATCGGTTTGTTTTTATCGTTTATAAAAAATTTCATAAATTATATTTTTAACTGCGCACTCAATATCTACGCTATCTATTTTACAATTTCAGTTTTATAGCAATTGCAGATCGGTACGTTGAGTGATTTTGATCGCTTATGATCTTAAGCTAATAAAATATTTGAAGACACGGGGTGTCACGATTTCAAAAGAAAAATGCACGTGCTTTAACCGATTGCGCTACTAACGCTAAGTCGGCTAGTCCATGTGTTTCATGTATTTTCCGATACGTACGCATTATGGACATTTGGCTAACTGAATATTATCAGGCTCTGGTCAATATATTAAATCACAAGTGTGGCTACATGACGAAAACATGAAAGAAAAAAATATTTCAACATTTTTTAGACCTTCAATTCAACCCTACGTTACTGCTCGCACCGATAATTACTTATCTTAGGTGGCTTCACCGCTTGTAAAGCGTGCAACTGCGGTGCTTTAGACAATTAAATGCTCGTATACGATATAAATTATGTAGATAATAAAATAAAAAATTATTTAAAAAATTTTTATTTTATTTAACAACAGTTACTAGCGGGAGAAGGGTCTATTTTTTCATTAAGTTAAGTGTAGGAGTGTCTTTGAATGACGCATGTATTATAATATGAAAACAAAAAAAAAAATAAATAAAAAAATAATAAAACTTTTAAGATAACACCATAGAAATTGGATGTCTATACAAAAACATCAATCTGAACGCATTTTAAAAAGCGAACTTCTAAAGAATCAAGTCCCTATGCACTTTGTAAATGCTTATGTGATTCTTAAAATGTGGGTGTAAGAAAGGAATTAAAATATGACAAGAAAAGAAAAAATTAAAAAACACACAGCAACAATTGTACATGTCTCAGTTCAAGTTGACACAATATGTCAATGTCAAAAGTCATTGAACACAGCAGGGCTGGGTAATGCATAGAAAAACATATCAAAGGAAAGCAAAAAAATCAAAAGAAAGTTTAAATCATAACACACAATATAAACAAAAAAAAAAATGCATTGAAAGAAAGCAAGGAGTGTCTTCAAGCCATGTCTACGTTGTATACGAATATATATATATATATATATATATATATATATATATATATATATTAATGTACGTATATATATATACGTTTTCTCGATTTTATACATAACAAACCATTCAGTTGGTTTAATACATAACCAACAGTCCAGTTGGTTAAGTGTAATATCAACAGTCTAAATGTTTGTAAACTTCCTTTTTATTGGCAAATGCTTGAACGGGTAACTGCTGCTAAATCGTCCTCTGCTTTTCAAAAAAATATATTTATAAAAGTCTTTTGGTCACATCAACCAACCAACATCTACCCTGGAATGTATCATATGTCAAACCCAATTTTGCCTTCGTGTGAAATTATCGTATCTTTTACACACTTTATCGACGCGGAAACCTTTACTAAATTTATCATTGACTTTGTAACGTTCATATTCGTATGATCAGCATAAAATGTCACTCTGTCCATTTATGATTGGCTTTCTGAAAATTGCAAAAAATTCAGATTGAACGCTGAAATTCGCATCTATTCTCTATTAAATTCCGTAAAAAAAAAGAAGAAAACATTCTAAAATGCACATGATTTACTTAGGAAAGATGTCGTCAGCGGCGTCGCTACACTAAAAAAATATATAAAGCATAAATACAAGAAAATTTCAAGATATAAACTTTTTTCGATACCAATATCAATTTTCACTTTAAGTATCTCACTTAAGTCATTCAAATTATCCATGCACCTAATGAAAGTGTCAACTGAAATCTTTACGTCTTTCATTAACGACAAAAACATTATTCAATATTTCAATGCTTGCTTATAGAGATAGACAAAAATAAATTCGATGGAAGAAGAATACGTTCGCCTCTTTTCTTCTTCCCAACCATCGGTAATTCTTCGCGACCGCTACCGTGCCTTGTGAATGCTTGTTTTAAACTCTCGTTTATTACAAAATATGTTGAGTTCATCGCCAACAGATTACAGATTAGAAATTCGACCAAATATCATCTATGTAAATGCATAAATGATTGCACGCGCCCGTATGCGTATGTGATTTTAAACGAATACTCATGCAACAATAGCGAGAGAGGAAAACTTTACTTTAAATATTTAAATAGAAACCCATTTCCAGTGAAATGACGCATGAATCACGATTAAAATCACCTGTTTTACCAACCATGTGATAAATGATGATAAGCAGCAATAACAACATAGCGAAACAACAACGACAACCACATAAACTACCACAAAACAAATAACTGTTAGACATTTTAAGCTAATAATCTCTATTTATGGTTTTCAGTCAATCACTCAATCACTTGTACAGTATTAGTATTAGTATAGTGTAGGAAACATGCAAATTTCTATAAACACATTAACTTAGCATTTTTGCGATAAATGTGATAAATAAAATTTCCACCATTACAGGTGATAATGTATCGTAAAAATGACGCAGAAAACCTGTTCATTTATATATACATATATATGTATTAAATATGTTTTATATATATATATGTATATATATATATATATATGTAAGCATTTTCGTCTTTTTTGTCATCTTTTGTTTGAGGATCGTTAATGAGGCGAAGAAAGGTGTATGTACACGTACATGTATTGATTTTATTATTAGCCGGTGATTATAAAGTCTCATTGAAATACGCTTAAAAGGTCTTCATTTATCTAATTTAATCCTATTTAACAGGGATTTTATTTAAATGTCTTTCTTTCCTGCAAGTAAACATTTTTATTACCCGAAACATTCGATAATCAGAAATAAATTAATTAAGACTTAGATCGAATCAATTAACATCCATCACTACCATGCGGGCAACATTTGATTGCAAGAAGAGAAAGCGAAGGCCCTTCATTCAATCTATCCATTATACGTATTTTAATTTGTAAGAAAAATCACACACATATACTTCACATCGACATTAGCTATATACGGTATTTCGGCTGATCTTTATATTTGATGCGTGGACTTTTATTAAGACTTTGTTGACCGACCGCTTTGCCGCAGATTCTCTCTGGCGTCGACTCTTACAGAGCTGTAATTGCTTGTACTTCAACACTAAGTAGCATGCAACTGTTTATAATCGTGACCATCGACTAGTCGGTATGTAAACAACGGCCATAAAAAAGCTATTAACAAACTATCAGTCGGTCGGTAAAGTATTAAGAATCAACTTATGAATCAAACTAAAGTTGCTTTAGAAAGATGATTACAATGAATACTTTTTTTTTTTATTAATTGTGAATGGATGAATGGAGTGATCAGCAAAATTTGAAGCCAAGCATGTTTTAGTAGACAATGTGTGTAAGTTGTAATCGATTATAGTATTCATCAGGTGATCAAAAGGTGATTAAATATATACATAGATATATATATATATATGTTACAAGCTCTCTGCAATATTTCACAAATCGCAGCGGTATCTTTCCGGTGAGGATAGTGAAATCGATAGCTGTATGCAAATGTTTAATTTTCGGCATGAAATCGATAGCTGTATGCAAATGTTTAATTTTCTGTTTGCACGAGAGCGTAAAATGTTTTATCGAATTATGTTAAAATATACCTTGAAATATACACAATATACGATATATATGATACGATATACGAAGTACATTAAATAAATGTATGTTTACTGCATCTATATATTATAGTTAAATATCGTTCACAAACTAGGGGGATATTACAAAAATTTGAACAAACCGAATAACATTACTGCTTACTTCTATATGCCGAGACGGTTTTATATATCGCAGTTCCTTTATCGTCAATAAATCATATTAAACGAAATGCCACTGTACACTATACATACATTACATATATATGTATGTATATAGATATAGGTATATATATATATATATATATATATATATATGCATGTGTGTGTGCGTGTGCATGCATAACGAATTCTTGTGTAAAAATACCGAAAAATTTTGTGTGCGGATGTGTTTTCGAAAGACATATGCTGAAAACTTTTCTAATTTGTGGTGTGTGTTTTTTTCTGTTTCTTTTCCTCTTTATAACGGAGAATGTCAATTACATAAATCAACGATTGATTGTAGATCATTTTATGTAGATGAGACTGATTCAAAACATGCTCGACATCATTTCATTCTTTATTCAACATAAAAAGCTTTTTTTCCGCATTTCCAATTGTTTTAAAATATAAATTTTAAAATACACATAGCCAGTTGAAAATACAGTTTCTTGTTTATTTATTTATTTATTTATTTATTTTTTTTTTTGGCAATTTTAAAACTTTACATAATTGAGAAATCTATGTTCACAAAGTAAAGAAATTTTGCAAAAAAGTTTGAATAACGCGTTTAAAAATTTGCCGAATTCAACCTAAGTCTCCTAACTAATGCATACATAGTGCGAAATATCTTTAAAAATCCTTTTGTATACCTTGTTTAACATTACTATTCGCCGCCATAATGTAATGTAACTGGAAATAATGAGGAATGCTTGGTTAACATAAACCCAGGGATTTTTTTATATTCTAATAGTGGTCCTAATGCAAAGTGTCTATAAAGTCGGTTTTGAAAGTATTTCCAACTCCATTCAGAGATTATTCAAAAACGCAACGTAGTGCAAATCGTAGATTTTTTGTTTTGTTTTTAAATGAAATCCTGCGACTTGTTTAAGGGGTAGGGAACACATATGTATAATAAGCAACGCAAACAACTTAACAAAAGTAAACATCAAACCAAAAAGAAACAAAAATTATTATTAAAAAACGATTTAGATCGTATTTAGTAGTAAATTACCTGCCGCATGTACCGTTTCCAGTACACGCTTAAATACGTCAGTTGTTTAGAAGCGTTTTTTTTCTTTATATGAAAAATTTTATTGCTTGAATATTTATATTTTCTCTGAAAAAAGTTTCCTAAGCAATTGAATTTGTTAGCATGTACCGAAGATGGTAAACGTAATGTGGAAAGCGATAATTGTTTATCCCCTATATTTCGTAATTAAAATCAATATACTTATTTTAAATTGTTAACTATGGTACTGTAAGCATCGTATACATCTACAGAGTAATTGGTTACATTGCAAACATATCGCTGTATATAAGCGATTGCTGTGTCCGAAGCATAAAGTGCAGCGCAATGCTCGTACACTGGCTTAAAATATATTATTGAATAATATTTGAAATATGAAATACTGACTCTGTGGCTGTTAGAGTTTCTTGTACCCTCGTCAGTTTCAGTATCTCTCAAGCATAATATCAACTGAAGGTGTTGTGAGAAATGTTCCCTAATCAGTAACACTCAGAAGAGCAAATAGTGAAGGCTATATACCGAGATTGGATGCTGCATACTTGAGACAAGAGCAGGAAAAACTGAGTGCCTTGGATAGATTCTTTCAACCGCACCGAAGAGCACAGAGCTAGGAGAAAAGACAAATTATGAAAAACTGAATTCGTGAATTATTTTAAATTAATTAAGAAAGTAGAGGACTTAGTGTTAAGAAAATTTATAAAATATCAATTGGATTTGAAGTAAATAAGTTTTTATATAAAATATTACTTGAGACCTCAGATAATTTATTTAACTAACACACGTATCGAGATCTTGTTGATCGCTAACTAATGGGAAAAAAGCAAAGGTACGTTTATGTTAGGTTGAAACTCGTTCAACTCGTCAGCGATTTTGCTGCATCTTCTCCTAGGAATTATAAATACTCAACTCTCGATTGTGGGAACTATTTATCGAAATAATTATTAAAGAATCCTCTAAGGTATTAAATTTCTTCAAGAAGGCTTTGCTGCTCATTGTTTGCGGTAACTTGAAATGTTTATTGACGTTTTAAATATTATTTAGATAAGTGTGAAATTTCAAACACATGTTGAGCCAACGAGAAACGTAATAATTAATCCAACAGTTTCGTTTAAATAAACTTCTTTGTTTGTTTAAAGTTTTATGGAACGTTAGTTATTTGAAAATGAATTTATGAAAGAAAATCTATCTTCCGAATAAATAATAAGTAAACAACAGTTTCTTTTATCTAACCCATGAAATAGCACAACATATTTTCATGGCGACTTGCTTTCTTCTTCGATGCAAATTACTTTTTACATTGACCGCATGGGGAAATGGATACACAATTAGACCAATAGAAGATAGGTAGGAACACGGAACGCTGTTGCCTAGAGGGATAAGCAGACCCGCAACTAAATATATAGGTAGATACACAAATGGGAGCACCACATGAATAAATAAGCCATAAGATGGACAGACATGCGGCACAATGCTACTGAGAGACTTACTTAGCTCGGCTACTTGATAAAACATCCGCCACTCACATTTTTCATTATTGAAAGCAGAATGCTAAGATTAGTGTACCGCTGTCCTTCGTTGCTGATTCGAGAAATATTTACGTAGCACGTAAAGATGCTGTTCATACAACTCTTTTTTTTTTTTTTTTTGTTTTTCTTAACAACTTTATGTTTATTTTCGGTAGCAGGGGGAGCACAAAATCAATCAACATTCAGCTCGTGACTCATGTGTGTGGTTTGATTCGAAAAACAATTACAAAAAAAAAAAATATATGACCAATTAGTGAGAGAGCTCTTCAAGTGCTATTATTATTTTTAACTACTCATACTTTCAAATAATAGGAAGGTTCGGTTTTTCTTCTTTAAATCAGGCGTAAAAAATGTGTTTACTTAATAAATGCGTGACTTTTCGAACATTTCGTATATCAAAATATGGAAATTCTCATCAATACATCGGTAGAGAAGACATATATGAATGAACGTAAAGACAAACGAAAAAAGTTGTTAATCCTTAAGATATTTTAAAAGACACATGCGTTACTAATTCAAACTGAAATGGTCGAACAATTGTTGCTGTACTGCAATTATTTTACTCAACGAATAATACGGGTAGTCGGCATTTACGAGTTTATTTACTCGCATCTACGAGTAAAACGGTGTCTTACAAAACAATAACACTGAGTAGGCATACAATACGGGTTTCACTCGTTCGAAAAGCGAAGAACATAGTGTGCGGCATAGTGTAAAAAAAAAAATAAAATTCTTAGAATCTCCCCTGTCGCGAGCAAAAAAAAAAAATAATGGGTTGTTCAAAATTTTTCCGATCATTTCTTACAGACATCATGATACTCTTAAAGCATGGGAAAATATTTAACTGACTCTACTGACTATTTATATAATATGTATGTATAATATAATGATTCTAAACAATCATCATTAACAGCATAAGAACCTCATATAATCACATTTACGATAAATCTGACGAGTTAGTGACCGTAGTTACAAATTTTTTATGCAATTTCGTTGTTACGCCGAATTTGAATTTTTTCTCTTTTATTTGTTTTGATTCAATTAAAATTTGTATGTGTGCGTTCGTTCCATTCATATCCATTTCTGGCAGATAGCAGTTAGTTGACTTCATCGTTCCGTTTGTGAAATATGTGAAAAAATGTTCAAGATATAGTTTGGAATTTTGAATAAACTACGTTTTGTACGTCCATCCATTAGCATGATTTTGAAATTCTTAAAATCGAAAATATATCGGATTTATAGACTTGACAAGTCAATTGTCGTATCATTAAAAGTTTTACGATTTGAGAAAGAAATCTCATCTCTTCAAAAAGACTTTGAGAAAGGTAGTAAGGTAGGTAGATAGTCACTAGAATTCGAAGAATTACGGGAAACAATGAAATTTGGAATGTGAAGAAGAGGACGAAGATGAGGAAAACGAAGAATCAGATGGTTTGAATTTGTAACGAGATAATGTTGCCTTTAGGCAGCTGTCGTGCCTATAATTAATAAAAAATTTTGCATAATCAAGATTCGCCCTTGAACTGAATATACTTTTCTTTTTGGCCGGGTTTGGTGCACACAGCTAAGACGGACAGTACTTTATATGCACGCATTCTTTGAACTACTGAATGCATTGCTATAACATTCTATAACCATAAATGTAGCATTTATACCCTACATCCACGCTTGTGGTAGAAGGTATATTAATTTTTCGCGGACATATGTAACATCAAGGAGCCCTTTTACTATACCGATCGATTCGCAAAATGATTGTGAATCGAACTTGTCTGTCTGTCCATCTTGCGTCTGCCCATGTGTTTTTTGCCTATATCAACCTATAGGTCGCAATTTTTTGAGATCTGTGTGATTTGTGGAATTTAGTACACTGACGTGCTTTGGCCCAAGGACGAATGCTATTGAAAATGGCTTGAATCGTTTCATTTTTTTGACCGCTCCCCATATAGCGTCGTGTTACGAGAAGTCAATAAATGGAAAACTATGGAATTTTGAAAATTTCTCGGCAGACGATCGCTGAGTAGTACTATTTTCCACATTTTAATTTGGTATGAAAACGTTGTTTAGTCTGAGGCAATTTTTTAAGCTCCTCTTCATAGCGCCGCTCCAACGAAAACTGAATCTTTAAAAATATCTAGTTTCCAATATTTCATTGCAAGAATTGATTCATAATAGTAAATCGACTTGGAAATCAACCTTATCAAGTTTGGACCTCGTAGGTCTATTTTTTGGGTACCATCGCCCAAAAGGATTCTCAGGAAATTTAAAAACCTATATGCGGAAAGATCTTAATGCTTAATGTTTGACGGTGAAAATTTCTTCAAGATACCAAGTTGACATAAAAACTAAGTGGAGCAAATTTAAACCGCATAGATCCATTTCTTGGACCCCACTTTATATAAGATTTCTCATGAATAATAGAGTAGGCCCTTAACAAAAAGTTTAATCTTTAATATTTTATGATGAGAATTGATTCATGGTAGCAATATAGCAAAAAAAAATTAACGGTAGGGAAGTTGAATCACATAGATTTTTTTTTAGACCCAAGAAAAAAACACGGGGGTTATTATGAAAAGGAGGCCTTTATACGGAGAGAAAGTCTAATTTCTACTTTTTAAAAATGTAAAATAAAAAATAATGTAATTTTCAGAAAGTAAATTAAGTTTGCAAAATTTGGGTCGCGTGATGTGATGTTTCGGGCATCCTTCCATATGCGGGCTCCTCTCTCATAAAAAGTATGCCTTTGGATGAAAATGTGCAATATTTGATTTGTTATTATCAAAACGAGGCCATAGGTTGCTTAGGCGTAGTGGTGTAGGATATATAATGGTCGGCCCTGCCCGACTATAACGTCCTTACCTATTTTGTCATTGCGTTTGTTACTTTTAAAAATGTTGTACTGGAAATGTAGTATTTGGATGCTCACAAGTGTAAAAATTTGTACACTTCTCTATCGTACGAATTTATCTTTCTTATCTATTCTTGCTTCTGTCGAGCAAAAAATAAATAATATATTATCGCAATACAATCGTATACACCATAGTTGCAATAATGTGATAGCAAATAAATAAATAAAAATAATAAAAGAAAGATCAAGATTTGTGTGAATTTCCATTAGCAAGACGTCCACCTAAACTCTCCCAAAAATAATCTCCGGGGCAGTAGCAAACAAAGCGATGCCTTTTTTGTCTCTTCTCTTTTAAACCACAAAATAATTTTGTTATACGTTGGGCATCTGTCGTCCGCCCTAAAATGAATGTCATTTACTTACTTAGTTCTTTCTTTTTTTGCATAACCATTACTCCAGTTTGTTTTGTTTGTCTTTTTTGTCGAATTCAATTCGTTAGCCTTGTTTATTCACTAAGTCAGCAAATTAGTGCGTTTTGTATGTGTCTTTGACTTTTCTTTTAATCATTTCGTTTATCCATTACGAAATATTTCGGTTTCAATACTTGAAATAAATAGGTCTTAAGAGAGCAATTTGAAAAATTGTTAAACGTCCTGCAACACTTTGTCTACATTCATATTCGTGATAATACTGTGCAGGTATACGTTTCATTAAAGAGCTCATATTGCAGGATGCCCGAAACTCCAACTGACGTCATCCAACTTGACTTCCAAAAATTGTCTCATTTGATTCAAATTCTTGACGTCGCAGATATACATGGACAGACAGATCAGACGGACAGACAAGCGCATTCTTAATCGATCGGTATAATAGAAGATAGGTCTACCTTAAGATCTTCCCGGTGTTACATACTTAACATACTGACTACACTAACTATTCATTGATCACAAGTGGTATAGGGTATAAAAATGTATTCTATTTAATAATTGGATTTGTAATATATAATATATCAATTGGCCTAAAGAGCAGATTCGGTTTAATGAGGTGTCTTTTGGTTCGCTTACATAAGGATAATGAATAAGAAAAAGATTCCTCATGTTTCTTTGATGGATTTTTTCTTATCTTTCAAAAAATTGATATCTGTGTGATCCACTTTCTGCCTTTGATTATATTCATTGATAATTTTTCTTGTTTCGTATGGATTTCAGTTCCAGGCAGAAGCCACAAAATCAATTATGCTTTTTTTGTTATGTTTATTTTTATTTATTTATTTATTTATGTTTGTTTTTTTTTTTTTTTTTTTTTTTTTTTGCACAACAAAACTTTTTATTAATATCTTTGACCTTAAACCAGATTTCGTTTTAAGGCTTTAAATTGTTGCTGAATTGTTGTTGTGGAGAAAGGTATCATATAACAAAGTATATTCAACTTAATACATAAATATAAAGAACATAGAATTAAGGCATGCACTACACTCCGTAATGTCGAAC